>VXBI01003627.1:1034708-1052370 GCA_013397375.1 Toxostoma redivivum
TTTTTTTTTTTTAATTACAGGTGAATGGCGTTTTTCTTTTAAACTTTGTGGTTTCGGGTGTTTTGGATTTGGTTTTTGTTGGTTTGTTGGGATTTTTTTCCCGCCCTTCTGGCTACCTTAAGAAAAAAAAAAGTTTGCAATTAAGACCCTTTTCCCCTCCCTGCAGCCCATTAATTTCCCAGGCGAGCTGCAGGCTTTAAAATAGTGACGAAAATGAAAAAGCAGGAGCCGGGCAGAGGCAGGGCTTGGCGTGGCGCGGGCACGGCGCTGCACCTCCCACGCGTGGGGGTGAAGATCCCTTTTCCTCCTGGATGCCAAACAGAGCGTGAGGATCCCCGAATTAATCTCGGAGCACCCCTGGAGCAAAAGAGATCTTTTCCCTGTTCCCCCCAAAAGGCGTCTCTCAGGGTGGAGAGCCCAGGGCTCCAAGCCCTCCCCAATTTTCCCCAGTGCTGCTCAGGAAAAGAGGGAATTGGGCTGCATTTCTCTTTCCGCCCGTTACCAGCGGTGATTTTTTGGCACGAGGTGCCCGTGGGATCCCCGCTCCATACCCGATCGATCCCGATGCTCCCAGCGGAGACGAGCGCGTCCCCAGAGCCGGCACGGCCGGGCTAATCTGCTCTTCCCAACCAGGGCGTCAATCAGGGCCTTATCTCGGCCCCGAGGAGAAAATAAAAGCTGATAAGGCCTTCGCTCTCTTCTCTCCCTGGGAAGAAACTGAATGGGGGCAAGAGGGGGAAAATGCTCCGCGCCTCTCCCGCAGAGCGATCTTGCCATGACCTTGAAGGGCAGGCGGGGGTGGCAAAAGGAGCCCGATCCCAGGGGTTTGAAGCAGGCACTGATAAAAGGCCTCAAAGCATCACCTGTGGATGTTCTTCCCTTCCCTCGCCCTCCCGCCTGAGCCCGGCTCTCTCGGGGAGAGGAGCCCCGGGAGGGGGGGACACCCCGGCCATCCCGGCCGACTTTCTTCCTCCCTTTCTCTCCAACTTCTTTTTCTCCCCCTTTCCAAGCCCTCTCGCCTCTTTTCTTCCCCATTCTCCGTTTCTCTCCCCTTTTCTCGCCCCCGCTCGCTTTTCTTCCCCTGCCCTAAATAACGCCGAGCGACAGCGCAGCCTGGCCGCTCTGTTATATCCAGGTTATCGTTTGTATTCCCGGCTATCCACGAATTTCGGGAGCGGGAGACTCTCCCAGGGAGGCGGGGGAATGGCTCTGGGCCCCAGCACGGGAACTGCGTTAATTCGGCTTTGGACGGGTGTCACGGGCATCCTAAAATCCATTTTTATCTGTGCCGGAAAAATATAATTACATTAATAACCCGAAGAGTTCTTGAGATTTCTTTTGTGTGCGTTTTCAGGAAACGTTAAATACCAAAAAAATTATCACTGGAGGAATAGAAAAGAAAAAAAAAAAAGAGCATTTCTCCTCTTGTTCCAGGGCTGGATGCGTTCCCAAACTGTAACTTTAGGGCCCTGAGCTCCCTGAGTGCAGAAGAGAAATCGGTTTTGGAGAGGCAGAGCCCCGCGGGGTGCCAGCGATATTTGGGAGCGGTGGGATGCCCTATCCTGCTTCCCGAAGTGTCAGGGAGTTAATTCTGAGGATAGCAGGTATTTCTCTAGAGAATTTTTCCACACAAACAGAGCTGGGAATCGGGGCTGAATATTTGAGTGGTGTCGGTACTCAGTGTGGTAAACCTGATTTTTTTATAAGCCCACGTGTGCTTCCATCCATAGAACCCTACAGATTTATACCTGTTCCGTGGATATTAACAGTTCCCGTTGGATAGGTGCTTCTCTGTCCTGTGGTTTTGGGCACTAAGAAATCCTGCTTTCACCCCACTGGAGAAAATTTTAGGAGCCCGTTTCGTTCCTGCCTGGGATTTTTGGGGGCAGCCAAGCGTGTTTACCTGCCCCGTGTGTGTCTGCCGGACTGCCACCACAGGGGCCGTGGGTTAATGCCTTTGCCAGTTCATTTTGGGTTGAAAATCGTTCATTTCCAACGAAAAATTCTTTTCAGGGGAAAGAAGCGCTCGAATCTCTGTGCAAAAAAAGCTACCTGGGAGCTCGGGTGGGACCTGCGGAGCCGAGCCCGGCTGCCCCCGCAGGCTGCGGGCACAGGAGCCACCAACGTCCCCACTCTGGGGGCCCGAGGAGCCGCCGTTCAGAACAATGTCTATTTTCTGTCATTAATAACTCGTTTCTTCCTTTAAAAAAAAAAAATCTCGTTTGGATCCAAGATTGTTTTTATGATTCAGTCGGACAAGACGGAACACATGTTAGTTTAAGCAGGTTCATGAAATAGCTGTAAATCAAATAAAGTTTACGAGTTTAGCAGGAAATACTGAAAAGATGAGGGGGAGGGAAAAAAAAAATCCGCCGAGGCAGAGAGCAGCAGGCTGAAATAGTCGGTGGAGTTTTGTCCTGCTCTGTGTTTCTCTCTGTTCTCTTGTGCATCTTGCCGATTAAAGGCCTCGAGACCCCGTGTTGGCGCCAAGTGGCATGTTATTAATCAGTTATCCCGAGGTTCAGTCCACAGAAGAGAGAAATTTAATCACCAGAAACCAGACCCGACATAAAAGAGAAATCTAAAATCAATTCCCTCCCGTCGTCCCGTCTCCCCCTCCCCTTCCCCACCTCCGAAGCGAGCAGAACGAGCAGGAGCAATCAAGATCGCGCTCCCTCTCCCTCTTAATTGCGGCGGGAGAACCGCAAATTTCTCCGAGCTTTATCCCGAGAAGAATTTGGGAAAAGAAAAAAAATTAAAAAAAAAAACACGACAGAAAAAAATTCCCGCAACAAGTTTGTCCTTGATCTCACTATAAAAAAGTGATGGGAGATAAATATCCCAAGCGGAGCCTTTTATAATGGAGCCGGGGGGTGTGGGACGGGGGGCGCGGGTGGAAATCCCATTGATCGCTGGGGAAATGATCTTTGAAGGCTCCCAGGCCTGGCGGGGAGGGGTCCCCTCACCCCAGATGCCCCCCGGCCTCTGCCTCCTTCCCCCAGCCCAGGTTTCACTCCAGGACGGGACTTCTGAGGGAAAGCGGGGTGTCTGTCCCCAAAGCTGCGTGTCCCCCCCACGGGAGCTGGACGCGCTTCTGGACACACCGGTGTTCTCCCCACGCACACCTTCCTGCCAGGGCGTTTTGGGCTGGGAATTCCCAGGTCTGGGTTGGGATAGGAAGAGCAATCCTTGGCCCTCCTCCTGGCCCAGGACAGGGCAGCGGCCATGGTGCCATCCTCGGGGAAGGACCGGATGTGACAGCGGGGCAGAAGGGACCAAAAAACACAATTCTCTCCCAAAATAAGCCTGCTCGGAGTCCAGGGAAAACGGAGAGCGGTGGGGATCGGCCCTGCAGCTTCCACTCGTGTTCCCACGGGAGTCACCCCGTCCCCGTTTCCTCCCGGCTGCGGGGTCGCGCTTGTCCCCCCCGGGCTGCGTGAAGGGCGCACGGAGGAGCTGCGAGCCGGGCGGCCGCCCCGGGGCTATATTTGGAAAAGAATTTGGAAGCCCTTCCAGCAAATCTGTGCGAAAGGTACCGGGCCCCTTCCCCGAGCCCCCCTCAAGGGTTGCCCCACGCCCCGTGGCACCGCTGCTGGCAGCGTCCTGCTCCTCTCCATCCTCGTGTTTATTCCTCGAAAGAGAAACGAGTCCACAAAAACTCCAGCTCAAAGTCCTGCCTGCCCAAACCCCAGGAAAGGCGACTTCACCCCAGGCCAGCAAGGCTTTCACTTTGTGCCAGCCAGATTTGCTTGTTCTGCCCTTAAAAAAAAATAACAGCAGGAGGGAGTCCTGTGGGCCTGGATCTGGG
Organism: Toxostoma redivivum; assembly: GCA_013397375.1. Lineage (NCBI taxonomy): Eukaryota > Metazoa > Chordata > Aves > Passeriformes > Mimidae > Toxostoma > Toxostoma redivivum. The sequence continues at coordinate 1,038,517 of VXBI01003627.1, forward strand.
GGGATGAAGGGCGAGGGGGGAGCAGCTGCGTCTCTGCCCTCTTTCCATCCCAGCAAAACTGCTTGGCGTTTTTTTGTAACGAAAACCATACTTTCCCTGCATTTTTCTCTTCCCCAGCAGCCTCTCAAAAACCTAGAAAGCAGCGCTGTGAGTTGCGTTGCCTGATGGGTTTCTTTCCCTCCTCCGCGCTCTATCTGCTCGTTTTCCTACAGCCCAAACAGCCTGGAAACCACAGAAAAAATAATCAAAGTGCAGCATGTTTTCCCACAGTAGGAATTCATGTTAGCACTCTCTCCACGTCTTGATCCTCTGTTTGCGTGTGGGGATCCGGGCGGAGATGCCTTCAGATGCACAGGCACAGATGCAGGAGGAGATTTTAGGGTGTCCAGAAAACCCCCAGCCCCACTGTCTCGGGGGGAGGATGGACCCGCGTGGGTCTGAGAGTTTCCGTGTAAATACGGGAATGCCAGTGCACAGGGGGGAGTGGAGCCAGCTCCTGCCCACCCAGCACCCGTGGCTGCCNTCCCCACCCAGGCAGACGGCGGCTAGGAGAGCTGGTGGGCTCCGGGGGGAAGGGAGGTGAGGGGAGAGGGCTCTTTTTCCAGCAGAAAAGGGTTTCCCAAACCCCCCTGACTGTCAAGCCCATCCCAAACTCCTCCTCTGTCTGCGGAGCGGCTCCGCTCCCCCCTCCCGGCTCCCGCAGCTGGGCGGCGTAGGTAGCTCCAGATAAGTGAAAGTGGTATTTTTATAGGCTGATAAAAGGGACTTATCTCGGCTTTCCCGAATCTGACAAAGATTCCCTAATTGGTCATTTGCCCACGGCAGCCTCCCCCAGCCCAGGGCCCGGCTGACGCTATTTTCAGCCTCCAACGGGGGCGTCGCGGCCCCGGGACCCCCTCGGCTGCTGCTTCCCGGCCTCTTCCCTTCCCTTGCCAAACCCACGGCGATCGCTTCTCCCCGCTCCCCCACAAGCCGGGGAAGTCCCGCATCCCAAAGGATCGCCGAGCCCGTCTCCCGCAGCATCATTCCCCGGGGACTGCCCGCCGAGGGGGGCTTGTCCTCCTGACCACCCTCGGTGTTCTGGCTGAGCACACACACAATCTGATTATTCGGCCTTTTAGCGACACCAAATACATTTTATCAGCTGGGAAAAGAAAAACCCAAAAAACCCCTATCACATGCAGAGGCACAATCAAGCAGACAAAAGCTCTGTACAGACAGAAAACGGGTGGTGATGCTCAGTTCTGCACCAAACCTTCCTCCTCCAGCCTCCAGCTGCCAAGATTAGATGGAAATGGAATCCCTGGGATTAAATGCAAACGGCAGAGCAGAGAGACCCCACATCCACCACAGCTTCCCAGGTCCCCCTGAAACAGGCTACAACCACCTCACCCCCAGAACCCCCAGACTCTGCTCCACACATCAGTTGAGATTTCTTTCCCTCCAATGCATTTTAGTCACCAGGCTACTAAAAAAAAAAAAAAACAAAACCAAAAACATAAAAAACCCTAAAAAAAAAATTAGGAGGAAATGCATTTCTGAACACCCAGAGCTTGCAGCCAGCTGGCACCACAAGCCTTGAAGCAAGCTGGGAAGTTGCCCACTAAACTTATTTCTCATTCTCCCTTTTTTATTTTTTTCTCTGTGTGGAAGGGGGAAGGGACTCTGGGATTAACGGCCCATCTGACCTACCAGTGGTGTCGGGACATGAATCAAACACAATCAAAGACCCCAGTGTCAGCATTAGCTTGACCCCTACAACTGGCTTGGGCTCGGTTCTGGCCAGAGCAGCGTGAACCTTGCCCAGGGTTACTGGTGCCTGCCCAGGCTCTGCCCAGCCCAGCCCGTGGGGTTGGGGCTGCAGCCACCTCAGCCCAGCAGGGATGGAGCCAGCTCTGCCCCACCATGGCAGGATGGCCCCGCTCTTGAGTGAAAACAGATCTCCCCTCAAACCATCCACTCCAAACCATGGAGGAGAGGAAGGACGTGTGGGCTTAGAGGGGTTTTGGGTGATTTTTGGGGTTTTTTTTGTTGCTTTGTTTTTCTTCTCATACCTTTTTCCTTTCCATGATGTTTTTGGTCTGATTTCCCTTGAGTGGGTTTGGAAGGAACAGCTTGGCAAGGCCCAGCCTCATGGGAAAAGGCCAAATCTCAGTCCCACCCTGGGGATTTGGGACTCCCGTCCCAGACAATGTCTCCACACCCGGCCTTGAGGCTCAGCAAGTGCTGAAAAATGCAGGAACTGAGCTTTATTAAAGTCCAAATGCCCCATGTCACCTTCAGACACAGGATGGCACCTGAGCACACCCTTTAATACCCTTTTCCCATCACAGAAAGGAGGAAAGAGGAGCACATAAATTATTCCTAAATGAGATCTCCAGCAGGTTTGTCTGTAGGAGCTGATTTTGATTGGGGTATTTCAGGAAAAAAATCTGGTTCTTTTTCTTTTCAGTGAACCTTCTCCACACTCAAAAGGGACACAAAAATCAGCCAGGGATCATCAGCAGGGAAAGCTGCTCTGCCCTGGCTCTGCAGGAGCAGGATCCAGAGGGGATGGATGTGTCCTGTCAGAGTTCACCTTCCACTGAAACCTCATTTTTAATGGAAATGGTGCAAGCTCCCCTTCTCTCCACCATGCCCAGCATGGGCTATTTTTATTTCTTGTATGCACACTTTAACTTAGCACTGACTTGTGCTTTAACTTGCTCTTTCCAAGTACATAAAAATGAAACCCTCCTATTAAAAAGAAATAGATGCCAACACTCTCCACAACACTTGGCTCTCCAGCTTTGCCAGGTGAGCTGGCATTAAATCCTGTTGCTGTATTTTTCTGCAGCTCCTGGGTGAGAGAGGCTCCTTTGGGAATCCCCAGTGAGAGCTGGGTCTGCTGGATCTGCTGCTGCTCCTGTGGCTCTCCCCAGGCACAAGAAGGGAGCCTGCAGCTAGGCTCCCATCCAAGCCAAACTGCCTGAGAGCTCAGCATGCTCAGAAATCAGCCTGGGAGGGAATTCAGAGTGGGGAGTTCCACCCAGAGTAGATTTGGGGCCAGGCAGGACTGGGAAGCTGCAGCTGCTTGAGCCAAGCCCTGCCTTGGATAACTGCTGGACAGCCAGGGGTGCTGCAAACACCGTGCTGGTCACAGCCCTCCCCCTGCCAAAGCTTTCCTGCCACCAGCTTTCAGTGCAGATTGGATTCTCAGTTGCCTGTGAGACATCTCCTGTGGCCAGAGAGGCTCCTCAGCTCAGGCAGGACAGAGCCCAACGTCACTGGGTGGGGCAGGAAGGACAGATCTCCCCATAGCAAACCCCATGGCTGCAGGGGCAACACTTCACCCTGAGCAAGTCTCCAACCTGGATCATCCTGCTCCCAATTTTTGTCCGTGGCTTCACCTACAGACCTGAAAATATCAGTTCTTTGCATGTGTCACCAGTGTCATGACACAAATATGAGAAAACATCGAGAAGATTTGGCTTCAATTTTGTTGGGATGCAAATTCCCACATTTCTGACAGTTTGGGAAGCCCTGGGTGCAAGAACTGCTGCTCATCCTGTCAGCAGATTCCCAAATGGATCAGTGGTGTCTGTGCAGTCCCTAGTGCATGAGTGTCCTTATTGCACTTGTGTCCTCAGGGCCAGCAGCACATCCCACACTTCAGAGCTTCCCAAATCAGTATCCCGTCCTGTGAGCCCTGATTCCCTTCCTAGGAAAGGCAAAATTTCAGGGTCTCTGACAGGAAATTCCAACACCTCTGTGTGATTTTGACCCTTTTCTGAAAAATTGTGAACCTATCTGTAAAATGACAGAGTGATGTCTTTTGTGATGCCATTTGGGCAGGACAAGTGCTTTGAGATTTCATGGTGGGCTCATCCTCTAAGAAAAGAAGGAATTTCAGCTCACACAGCTGAATCACACAGCTCTGCAAAAGGATGGGAAGAGAGCAAAACAAACTCTCTTCATTCCCTCCCAGCCCCTCTTAATTCCATCCAGGGCTCAGAACTGGCTGCTTTAGCAAAGCTGGAAGTTCTAATTTGGATAAGTCTTTCTGGCAAAGGCTCTAAAATCCATCTGCTTCCACAGACACGGTGCAACCGCAGCCTGAGATAGCTCTGTCTGCTGCCTGAACTGAGAGCAGAGATGCAACCAAAGGGAGCAGAGATGGGAAAAAGAGAAATGGGGTTGGGACTGCAGGAAACAGAAGCAAATTTGCCTTAAGAACAAGTCCTTCAGTCTCCTTAGTCAGGCTGAAGTGATGCTCAGGAGTTTTACAGGCCCTGTGATCAGAGAGGGTTTCATCAGAGGCACAGAGTGGCTGTTTGTGCTCAACCAGCCACCACGGATGCTCCAACCCTGAGCCAGGTTCCCCAGGCCAGGACCTTGAGGAAACCCTTCCCAAAGCTTTGGCTCACTTTCAGAAGGCTGGCATTGGTTCTAAGCCATCAATGCACTGCAGCTGGTGGGGGACTCCTGCAAGACAAAAAAAAGCAGCTCCAGCGAAGTCAAACCTCATTTCCCCAGAAATCTGGGGTGTTCCAGGGGGTCCTCCCTCTAGCACAGCCAGGCTGTGAGGGTTGGAGGTTCCTCATTCATCCCACATCTCTGCAAAGCTCTGCAGCCTTTCCATTTCTCCTTCCACGGAAAGTCCTTGGCACACATTTGGAGCAGTTTACAGGATGATGATGACAATGTGTTTCTCCTAAATAAAATCCATTTTTAAAGAGTACATATGCAATTACTTTGGGTTTTGGCCTGTATTCAGGAAAGAATTTCCCCTCGGGTCAGATTTGGCAGGGACTGATGGGGTTTTCTTGCTTCTCCTCCATAGGGTGGGCCATGGTCCACTTCCTAAGATAGTCTGGACATTTTCACCTCACAATTTCCCTGCTACTGCTGGGACCCAGGACACTGGCAATGCCCTTGATCTCTCCTGCATGTTCAAGGTTTTGTGGCTTTTGGTCTTTTGTACTAAGGGTCTTAAATTTGTTATAGGGTGTTGGGAAGTGTTTTATGGCCTGCAGCACGCGGTGGATGTGCTGGGGACCCCTCTGGATTAAGCAGCTCTTCCATGGTCACCTGTAATTGTGCTCCATGAGGAAGGTGGTCCCTTCCCAGGCTCTGTCAGCCCTCCCTGCTCTTGCAGTAGCAGGGCTCTGACATCTGACTGCCAGGAATTCCACCCCCAGCAGGGTCAGGTGGGACATCTCCCCTTGCTCTCATGTGAGGAGTTTGAGGTTTATAAACCAAGGTGAGAGGGGGTATTGGTATCATAAACAAGGTGGAAGTCCTGGGAGTGGGAAATTACAGAACCTGGGCTCTGCTCCTGTCTTGCAGGACACTTCCCTCCTCACTCCTCCTCCAACAGACCACGCTGGTTACTCCAGGCTCACCTGAAGTCAGAAGAAAGGGATTGTATCTGCTTTTGGAACAGAGAATCCTGCATAGCTCAGTCCTAAATTGCTACATTTCAGCCCAGGTGAAACTAATCTCTGTGGATTAGGGAGACTTTATGGATGAGGCATCGTTCTAAAGATCAGGTTCTGATCCAGGCTCTTCTGCTGGTCATGTTTCATTTACATCTCACCAACAACAGCAAATTTGTTTAAAGCTCCTTCAGACCCCTACAACCCCCACCTAGGGAAGCTACAGCTCCAAGATCACCTCCACAAACACAAAATTCCCCGTGGATTTTGGACAGGATTGCTGGTGGGTCAAAGGCTGCGTGCTCAAGACCTTGGCTGTGTCCTGAGCTCCACTGCTCAAGCAGGCTCTGCACAGCCAGGAAATCTGCTCCAAACTGGCACCAGAAACACCCCCCTGCTCCCAGACCCAATGTGCAGCACAGATCCATTTCCCCTTAATCCTCCAAAGAGAAAAACAAACAAGCACACAAATGCCAAAACATTAACTACTCCCCAAATTACTCAGCCTTCTGCTAATTAGTAGAAATTTACAGCAGCTGCACTACTGGAAGTGAGCTCAGCCTTTAGCCCTGGAAATTATTGGGAGGGTAATTTTCTACAGTTTTTCTGGACTTACAGAAATCTCCAGGAATGTTCCAATATACTAACTAACTTCAGCAGCATTTCTAAGCCTTCTTTATTCTGCTCCTGCTGGGGTAACCATGAAGCTCCCAGGCATGAAATCCACAACTGCCTTCCCTCTCTGCACAGCAAATCCAGGGATGTGTGACCAGAGAAGCACAGAGGAGAGGCTCTGGAGCTCTCTGCCTGGTGTTTGATGAACACCTCGTTCATCAGCTCCTCCTGATCAGCACAGACCGATGCTGAGAGCCTGCCAGGGCTTCCTCACGTTTGGATTTCGTGTCCCAGTTTCCTGGTGGAATTAGCAAGAATTCTCTGTGTGCATCCTGAAGGCTGGGTCTCAGCAGAGCACAATGCAATGTGGGGTTTTTTTGGCAGATCTGTTTGTCACTGCTCTTTGGAAAGCTGGGAAGCTGCTCTGGATAATACAAGCCTGGATAACAGGATAATTCACCAGGCTGAGAGTGCAGCATCCATCAGGGTTTGCTATCACCCACCTGCCTGATGGGTGTCAGCAAGACAACAGGGCTTCTGTAAATAAAATATAAATAAAATGTAAATAAAATAGAACCACCCACCTGACATGGCATTGCCCAGCAGATCATTTGGCCACATTGAGTCCCCAGCTATTACATTCTAACAGACTTTCCTCCTTGAGTAATCCTCACCCATTTAGACCCCACTTTGTGCTCCAGAATGGGAGAGAAGCTCAGAAAAACTCATGTGTGCTCCAAGGCTGCAGGAACAGCAGGTAGGCAGCCAGGTAGACAGACAGACAGACAGACAGACATGATGATAAGCCATACATCTGGCATGTGAGGATCATGGCAGTGGAATTACCATTCCCCAGCCAAGTTTCACGCTTTGGGGAGTTGTTTTGACATGCTGTCAATGCCGCACCAGAATAACCTGATTTATTTCCCTCGTTCTCTTTGAAAAGGTCTATTTGGTGCCATTTATTTTGCACTCACTTACTCGCCATCCTATCAGGAGGCAGGAGGTCAGTAGGGTCACTCCTGAGAGAGTATCACGTTCTGTACAGAATAGAGAAAACGCTCCAAGTTAGTGGGAAGGGAAGAATTCATGCTGGGGCCTCCTTTCAGCCTCTGCTCTCCCACAGTGGACTCGGAGACCTCTTCCCTTCCCACATCCTTGCTCTTCCTTTCAGATGGAAAAGCCAGTTCCACTGTCACTGATATCCCACCAGTATCAATCCCTTCTCTGCTTCAGTTTTGCTTCATTTTCACCTCTGCTGATCCTTGGCTGGGAATTCTCTGTCCTTCGTGTATCACACAATAAAACCCTTCAGTCCATTCTGTCTTTGGATCTGAAATGGATGTCGGGTCCCAAGTGGCTGCGAGAGGAACTGGAGGCACAGCAGCAGACAGGAGAGAGATGCATTGCTCATTTCCACAGAGATCAGGATCGTTACAGCAGGCTGAGGCATTTTTAGGGATAAAATATCTGGTGAATACCCATACTGGTGTACACACACTTGTAAACACACTGTGACCAGTTTGTGTCAGTGGCCACACTGGTTTTGCTCTGGGATGGCAAATCTCAAATCCCTCCAGGTCCATCTTAACTAGGCAGGAACCATGGAAGCAAAAAACTGTTGTGGCAGCAGATCTGGGCCTGAGACACCTGAACCCACCAAGCATCACAGCAAAATGAACTCTGTGATCACAATGCAGCAGCTTCAAAGGCAGGTGACAGAAGAGAGAATCCTTCCCTGAGTTACGGGACCTCTTCTTCTGGAGCATGATGTGGATGGGCCAGGAGTGGAAATAGAGCCTGGTGGATCCATCTGCAGCAGAAGGAGCAGCCCAGGGAAACAGAGAGCACAGGCAGCAGTCCAAGGCACTCGAGCTGAGCAGCAGCAGCTTGGAGCTGCTCGGTAGCAAGGCAGGATCTCCCTCCCTCTGGATAAATCTGTTTTATCGCTGCCTCCCGCACACAACCTGCCTTCTGCTCTCTTCCCATCAGTCAGGAAGATTCCCCACACAAGTGCAGTCAAGGCTCTAGCAGGACAATTTTAACTGGAGGCTTCAGCTGGCACCTTGGCTTTGTTTAGCTCGTTAGCTGGGGGACATCTAAGCCGGGCACGAGGGGGTGACGGGGCATTAGATCATGGAATAACACGAGCTCCGTGCACAGCTGAGAGCCAGCACTTGACACTTGTCTTCCTCCATCCTCACAGCCCTGTGCTCGTGCTGCTCCAGCCTGGAGGCCTCCATCCAGTTAATCACCCTCACACTTGATAGCTCCTGCCTGCCCGGCTGTCCTGGTGTTTCCAAACACATGGACCTGGTCCTCCCTGAGAGGAATGAGCGGCTCACAAATCAGTGGAGCACTGGGAGAGTTATGTATGGCTGAGATAAGCACTGAAGCAAAGTATAGGCATTTATACAAAGGTCTCCTTCCCCTCAGCAAAAAGAAAAGGTGACCTCATTGGCTCCAAAGAAACCCCAAACAAAACAACAAAAAAAATTCATTAAAAATAAGAAGCTAACAGTCAAAATTAGAAAGAAAATTCTACTAGGAATAGAATTTTCTTTCTGTTTTTAGAAAGACTAGCACCCCAGAAGCAGCAGTCCAAGAACCCAGGATCATGAACTAAAGTAACATAAAAATAGCCACGGAGTCCGAGGGAAAAGAGGGAGATATTTCCAGCCTGCACGCTGCAGAATTCCCTCTGGAAACGCAGACTGGTTTGCTTCATTTCCTCTTCAGCTTTTGCTGAAATATCAAGCAGCACAAAAGCCCCCTCTTTGCACCGAGAATACAACTGTTGAGTGCATAAGCTCTCCCCGCATCACATCAGGCACTTTTCCATTCAGCAAGCAGCCTTTTCTGACTCCCATCCCTGTGTCGAGAGCACGGAAAGCTGAGCTGAGGAGCTGATTTTGACAGTCCTTTATTTGCAAATATGCTTGGCTTTCAAAGGCATTTCAGCTACGAAACTTCACTGAATGAGAGAAGAAACCCCTCAGCAATTCCTGCATCTGTGCAGAGCAATGACTTCCCTGGAGGAGGAATGGAGCTCACGGAAGTTTCTCCTCCTGCTCCCTGCTGACATGGCCTCTTTCCCCGTTCCCACTATCCAGCCCGAGCTCTCCCACATCCTTATGTAAAATCCAGCTGCTCCTCCAGTCTCTGCTACCCAGACCTGTCTCAACTTCCCCTCACAGAGAGCTGCTTGCAGAGCTGCCTAAGGACCATTTCCTAGTCCGTGTGTCCCTCTTAAAATAACTTAGTGGCTAGAAAAAAAAATTTTAAAAATAAAAAAAAAAAAGGAGGAAAAGTGACAGCTGAGCTTACAGATGAGTTTGCAGGACATAAATTGAGAGGCAGAACTGATAACCAGCGCTGTAAAACCAAGGAAGGTTCGGTTTTACAGGGGAGGAAGGGGTGGGCAGCCTTCCTCCCTATTTCACAACCCGAGGAGCAGGAGGGGACTTCAGCCACGTCGTGGTGAAACAGCCAGGCTGGTTGAGATCCCCAAATCAATCTCCTGAAGACAAGAGTTGAATGAATACTTCAATACCCTCCTAATTACTCCTTTTATGATGGTGTTCTGGTTACCCCAATGGAGGCAGCGAGGGGATTAGTAAATAACGCTTTCCTTTGTTAACCTCTCTGTCTACTCCTCGCTGCTCCGACACCCTCCAAAACAAACACAAACCACACGAATAAATAAAGGCTTCATTAGCTGCACGAGGTGTCGAAACAAGAGCGGTGAGAGAACACCCCCAGGATTCCCTTTACGGGATCTCTTCCCAGCAGGTCCCATAGCGACAGGAGAAGGCACCGCTGGATATTCGTCCCTCCTCTGGCAGGGCGACAACAGCTCCTGAGAGGTGCAGGAGGATCCCTGCCCTGCCGAGGAGAGCACATCCATCCTCCACCTGGCCTCAGGGAGAGCTGGACCGGCTCCTGCAGGAGCCCTCACCCTCCTGGTGCAATCTGAGCCTGCTTCATCCACCCCCATCTCCCAGGATGAGCCCCTGCTGCAGGCTGTGAGCCGGGGCAGCAACAAGCCCACCTCATCCAGGGCTTTTTTCTCCACTCCCCGCTCTGTACCGACATCCCAGCCCTGTTTCTCGCCAGTTTGCTCTTCCCTGTAGCGAGGGAAAGAGGGAAAAGGGAGTTCCAGTGCCCAAACCTCAAGGTCCTTCTGAGAGCTCTCTCCTGCCGCAGAAAGTCCCTTCATCATCCCTGAGATTCACATAAAAGCAGTTGAGGTTAATAGTGGAGAAGCCAAACTATAAACTGAGAATTACGCTTTAGCCTAAATAAATCATCGCCTCCGAGGCCGGGTCTGCGGCTGGGTGGGAAGGGAGGGGGGGAAGCCCCTCGGACTTCCCGGGACTGGGACAGAAGGGATGCGGCGTTTAGGGGTTGAACACTCAGAGGCCTTATCCGCTTTACTGGGATCAACCTCCTCGTTGTTCCTCGGGGAACCTGCGCTGGTTTTAGGGAGCTCCCGGAGGGAGAGCCTCCCCCGGCACCCCGGGGCCGCTTCCTCTCTCCCTGCGGGAAATGTCGCTCTAATGATTCCCCCGCCCCGCTGCTCTGCAGTTTGTCAAGCTGCCTGACTTCAAGCCATCCTGCATCTGTTTCGCCTAGAGAGCCACGCTCGCCTACATTTTAATAAACCCTATAATTTACACATTTCCCTCGTACCCTGTAATTTCACCACCCCGAGACGCAGCGAAGGGAGAAAGCGCAGAGCTGGGAGCAGCTTGCAGAGAGCACTGCCAGAGAATCAAGAAATAAGTAGAAGGGCTTAAATCTGCAGCAGTAAAATAATCCAGGGGAGGGAGCCAACAATGACTGAAAAATAAACATCTCCCCCTGCGAAAGCCCGCAGCCAGCCCCGCTCCTCGCAGCCTGGCGCTGCCAAGAGATCGGCTGCGCTGGGAAACGCGCCTGAGGACTCCAGGAAAAAAATGGATGTGGGTTATATGGACCCCTTTTATAAGGCAACTGTTAGCGGTAACCAAGTTTAAATTTATATGTTCAATAAAGTCTCTTTCCCCCACCACCACCACCCCTTTCCAAGTGCCAGAACCACTCAAGGAAGCTGACACACGCTTCCCATTTGAAAATGTGTTATTTGAGCATTTTTATTCTCCGCTTTTGTTCTCGGAGCTGCAGTCCCTGCGAAGGCGAGGGGGGGCATTTCTGCGCAGAGATCAAAGCGACTCCGTGTATACACACACTCGTGCAAATTATGTATTTGTGATCAAGTAACGCAGCATCAGGAAAAGCCAGGCGGGCATGTGGGAGAGTGAGATATTTACACAGGCCTGGCCAGAGGCAAGGCATTATTTTAAGTGTTTTTCGCCGGTGCCAAGTCATCTGTTCACATATCCGTGTGTGCGCGTAAAGATGATGGAGAGAGCAGCTCGCCAGAGCCAGGAAATTCAGCATTACCCCCCCCCAGTTCCCAAGTGTATCTTGCCGGGACTCCTGACACCCTCCAAATCTGGGTGTCCCGGCTCAGAGTCCCTGTCCCAGCGAGTCACGGCAGTGCAGGACACAGGACTGCAGCAGGTCACTTTGCCTTCCCCAGCACAGCTTTATAGCCCACATAAATGGATATATATATTTCCCCTATAAAGACACAACTTAACCAAAGGATTTCGAGTTCTTCGGCATCAGGCAGAATAAAAATTAAAAATTAAAAAAAAATTAAAAAGGCAAAAAAGAAAAGAAATCTTCACTGTGCCGCGCTCCCAAAAAGGGAAATGAAATTCTGTCCCTCGAACCTTGGGGTGGAAGGGGAAAAAGCAGAAGGTGAGAAGAGAGCACTGCGGGGTCTCACGGGCCCGGCTCTCCCTGCCTGTGAGGGATGGGTCCCTCCTGTCGCGATTGGTCCCTCCTGCCTTTGGCAGCTGGGCGAGGAGAAAAGCACCCCCAGCCCAGGGCGGGGGCCGGGAGCGCCTCGGTAGTCCCCGCGCAGCGCCCTGGGGTGCGGCGAGCAGAGCCCATCCCGGGGCAGCCCAGGAAAACCGGCACGGGAAAGAGGAGCCAAATCTGGCTGCGTGTTTACGATGTAAAATTCCGATAAAAGTCGCACTGAAATGATTTCGAACTCAGCTCCGCGCGGGAGGAGTTCGAATCGATTGGAAATGTCCTTTCCAGATGGGTGGCTGCGGGAGGAGCCGGCGGGAGGCTGGGTGGGGAAAGCTCCCCCGGGGATTGTGAAGCAGAAATCTCTTCTCGGAGCCAGCACGAAGCCTGGGAGGCGCAAACACAGTGGAGCAGCTCCAAAATGAGGCGCAAAAGCGTGGAGAAACGGGGAGTCCCTCTGCGGGGGAAAAGGGGACCCCGGGACCCCGATTCGCAGCGGTCCTGCCTGGGACAGGGACACGCAGCCCCGCGGAGCATCCCCGCCCCGGCTTCTCCCTCTGCTTCCCCCTTCTCCTTCCACTCAATCTGCATTATTATTAGCAGTATTTTATCCTAGGAAAAACAAACGTCTCCCTCCCTTCCCAGCACACGCCGGGGGGAGCGGGTAAAGGGGTGGCAGGCCCAGATAACAAAGCAGCTGGTGTGGAACGAAGTTGTAAGGAAATAATTGATATGTAATAAGGCTGAGTGAATCTATCCCAAAGAAAATATTGCGTAAGCGGTTATGATTAAACATGCCCGGGCGAAAGGCGCTCTCATAAAGGAGTAATGGAGCTAAGGAAACAAATGATCATTGGGAATGTTAAACACAGAGGGGCATTTCATCACACAAACATAAATTCAGCTTGAAAGAGACTTAACGGGGAAAAAAAAAAAAGGAAAAAAAAAAAAGAAGAAAGCCCCCTCCTCCCCCGCCCCGTTACCCTCAGGTTGTGCGACGGACGCTGTTTGAAGATGCTGGAAGTGCGGGAGGGGGAGAGAGGGAGCTTGGAGATCCCGCTGGAGAAGAAGGACCCGATCCTGCCTCATGAGTTGAGACCCGGAGCAGAGCCGAGTCTCCATCCACGCAGCCCGTCCGTTCCCCGGACGTGTGACCAGCCCGTCCTTCCTTTGGGTCACCCCCCAGCCCCGCAGCTCCCCCGGATCGGGGCCGGACCCTTGCTCCAGCAGCGCTTCCTCCATCCCTCAACTCCCCATTTCCCCCTCCCCACCACGGGATATGCCTGACCAGGCAGCGCATCCCCTACCGAATTCCGAGACTTTCCCCAGTTTTATTAAAAATCAAGAAAGGAAAAGAAAAATCCATGTTAACCCCAGAGAAACGAGAAAAAAAAATTAGAAAAGAAAGAAAATAATAAAAAAACACAAATTGCCAGAGCCTTGCTTCCTTTCCACAGCGCTCTCCCGTCCGGATCAATGCCGTTTGCAAAGCCAAGGAGCGCGGCCGCACGGTGGGAAAGTCGCAGAGTTGATTCCAGAGCCAAACCTCCGCCTTTGGAGCTGGCGGCTTTACAGGCGGCAGCGTGCGCTTGGCCGCAGCCCTGGCCAGGCACAGCGAGCCGGCCTCGCAAATTCGTCAGCAGAGAAATAATTCCCCGTCCCGACTGCTTTTGGGGGAATTTTGGCTCAGGGGAAAGCAAACACAGCTCAGCTCCCACCTGGCTGCAATACTAGGCGCTGTGCCGGCTTGTTATGAAGTATTTTAACTTATTTAAATTATTTTATTGTCGTTTTTCTCCCCTTTTCCAACCTCAGCTGAGGTGGGTGTTCGCACCCACGCAGGGCTGCAGGACCGGCCCTGCTGTTGCCCCACGTCTGAGATGGTTTTGGGGCTGCAGGAATTTGTTTTCGTTCGAATTAAATGCGGGGAAGGAGCGGGGGGGGGGGGAGGGGGGGG
>VXBI01003627.1:1052375-1069244 GCA_013397375.1 Toxostoma redivivum
AAAAGTGTGCGGGGGGGGGGGGGGGGGGGGGGGGGAAAGGAGAGAGGCGGGAGATATTTGTATAACAACTTGAAATAATTTACCCGAGAAAAAGGAAATCTGGGCAAGAGTTTATCAGGCAGTTCCCTTTGCCAGCATGTTTAAAATGTATAAGTAATTTTAAAGTGTGTCTTCACTTAATATATTTTCCCCTTTCTCCTTCAGATGACAAGGAAGACCAGTGATTGCAAGATGTCTACAGATAGCGCCCTTTAAGAGTTTCCACATTGTATGGTTGGGGGGAAAAATGTGTTTGCGGTTCCTCCGTCCCTGCCGACAACTTTCTTAGAGTCTGGGTTTACGGCCCCTATTGTTCGGGCTGAAGGGCGGATTTAAATTACACCGTTCCCCCCAGCCAAAAGCGGGAAGGGGAAGAAATTCAGGAGTGTTCTAACGGGAGAGAAAAAGATTGACTCTGGAAAAATAGGAAGAAAAAAGGAATAAATTCCCCCAGATTGTGTCCGAAGTGACCCCGTAAATCCGGGTTTAACGATGGGGCTCGGTTGGTTTTCATGAGATATTTTGGGGGAGAATTAGACAGAATCAATGAAAGTTTCGGGGTTTTTCGAGGGGGAATAAAGCAGTTTGTAGGGAATATGAGCAAGGCATCCCTGATCTTGGAAGACGAGTGCTGCAAGGGGAAAGAGCTGCCTGGCCTCGGGCAAAGCCCAGCTCGCGTTAGGCTCGGGATTAAAAACCAGCGATCGCTACCAAATTACAGCCGCTCGTGAGAGAAATTACAAGAGAAAAAAAACTCCAAACTCACAACTTTTTCTTTTTACCTCTCCTTTGGAAAAGGAGGCGATTCCCCTGTTTTCCACATAGAAAATATTTCTCTTTTCCTCTCTACCTAATTGAAATCGCGAATCTCTCTCGTCATGCACTTGCTGGGGCAAACCCCGGGTGCTTTTGGCCAGACAGAGCTCCTGGGCAGGATTGAGTGTCTGGAGAGTTTTCACAGGACTTTCTCCATCTCGGAGATGTTTCATTTCTGATTTCCCCCTTGGATTTTCTAAAGGGGATGCGGGCAGCGCCCTCCAACCACCCTGAGCTCAAATCAAAGCTTTGAAACAACCTTTAAAGCCAAAGGAGGAACGGGCCAGCTCATTCCTTCGGCTTCGTGGCGAATATTAAGGCTATCTGGGGAAATTAGCTGAGGTTTCTGCAGGACGGAGCAGCCTCGCAAAGAGAAGGATGGAGAAAATTGCCCTGGGCTCCAGGAAAATCGATTTTCTCGGAGCAGGAAGCAGCGGCAGGCAGGAATTTGCTTGGGCACAAGCACCTAGAGCGGGATCAGGCAGGAGAAATCGAATTTCGGAGATGCATTTACCCGCGGCTTTCCCACAGCAGCAGCCCAAGCCCTGAAATCGAGAGCAAAACGGGGCTTTCGAACTGCCAAATATTTGGTTGAGTTTAGGCGCAAACATCATTTAGGATCCTGAATTGATTTTACCCTCACACTGGCGGATATCAGCCAGAAGTTACTCACGTTTTAGGCTTATTTAAAATCCCGTCCTAAAACCAGCCCCCCCAAAACGACGTGGAACTTGTTACCCTCGCTACACAAACTCGGTGTTAATTCTCCAGCCCCTGTCTTACTCCAAATCACCCCAGTGCAATCATTATTTTAACGATTTACCTCATTCCTACCACTGTTTTTCATTTTGAACTCTGGGAGATGATCGGGGAGGAACCTTGGAACTCTCGGGCAACGGGAAAATCATCAAAATACATTTTTTTTTTCTGATGGATGATAATTAATGAAATGGAAAAAAAGAAAACAGCAACCAAACCAACCAAATATTTCGTTCATCCCCGTGTCCTCGAGTTGTTTCTGGGGTCTGGGATGAATGGATCCCCTGTCCCTGGCACCCTCACAAGATCCAGACACATTTTGTGTCACCCGACGGACACACGGAGCCCTGGACCGCGGTTCTCCGATTTTTTATTATTCACGGGGTAGGAGAGAAACAGAAATAGCAAAGAAATAGTTATANCTGAGCTACTTCTCGGGCACGAGCAGCGGTGGAGATGCAGTGGGGCAGATCCCTGGAAGGGCCAGGAAGGTTCGAGGGCAGCTCTCCAAACACACGTGTGCTCCCATCCTGGCTCCCAGAGGGAATGGAGCGGGGAGGGAGCAGGGAAAGGTGCGGGAATAGAACCGGAATGGATCCGGGAATGGTGCGGAAAAGCTGCCCCCCCTCCGCACCCAGGCTGGATCTCCCTGCTCGCCCCATCCCTCACAGCCCACGGCAGGGAAGAGCCAGCCCCTCTCTCTCCGTGCCAAATTCGTAACTCACAGCGCCAAACAGCGCATTGGAAATCAAAACCAATCCAAATAATAATAAATAAATAATTGAGAAAAGAAAATCAAACGCCAAAGCTTTGTGCCATCTCCAATCAGGGGGTGCCGGATCCCACCGACGGCTCAGGGAAGGGGAGGCGGAGAAAGGGGATGGCGTTTTCTTTGATGAATTCCTAAACAATCCCTATTATTAATTTCTTCACCAACCAAGGATGAATAGGGGCTCCAAGTGGCAAGATTTGCTTTTCAAAGAGGAACGTGAAATCTAAACACCTGTTCTACATTAGCCCTCTCTCACTTCCACCTCTCCTGTAAATGAAATTATTTAAATACTGAAAAAAAATACATCTGAAAGAGAAAAGGCATATTGTTTTTCTCTCCTGACAGATGGGATCAGAGATGGCAAAGCAGGTATCACTTCAGGTGAATAAATTCGTAATCAAGCACTGAAGAAGGGACGTGGTGAGTTCTACCAGAGCATCTTTAGGCACATTCGCACCCAAAACTTGACACCCAAACCGACCCCAAAATCTCCCCCCAGGTTCCTCTGGTGGGGATGGCCAGCAAGTCCAGAAGCACTGGTCAAACACTCCCAGTCAGTGCACCCCAATTTCCCTGCAGCCACAGGTGGGCCCCAGCACCCCCCTGCTGTGGGATCGCCCCACGCACGTCAGGCCGTGCCCGTGCCCTCGGGTACCCCACATTCCCACATTCCATCCCCGCTGGCCCCGCTCAGTGCCCCGATGCCAGCCCCAGGTGTACCCCAATGCCAGCCACGAGTGTGCCCCGGTGCCAGCCCCAGGTGTGCCCCGGTGCCAGCCCCAGGTGTGCCCCGGTACCGGCCCCGGGTGTGCCCCGGTACCAGCCCCGGGTGTGCCCCGGTTCCAGCCCCAGGTGAGCCCGGTGCCAGCCCCAGGTGAGCCCGGTGCCAGCCCCAGGAGGCTCACCCCCCGGCCGGGGGTGCAGGGGAGCCCCGTTACCTTGGCGGGGGGCTCGGCAGAGGTCTCATGGATGCCGGGTGGCCCTGGCAGAGGGCTCGGCTGGCTCCCGGCCCTATTTCCGCTTGTAACTACGCGGGGACACGGCCCGGCCCGATAAGGTATCACCGAGCCGCGGGCAGCACCTCACTGCGAGCGCCCCGGCCCCGCCGGCGGCCGCGCTGGGCCAGCGGGGAGATGTCGAGGCATTTCTGGGAATAATCACATCACACAAGTGCTTACATTCCGGCTTCCTTTCTCTTTATCCCTACCACCAAGTTTGAAGTCACACCTTCTACCGGATTGTTTAAGGTCTCGGGGTTGTAGGGGGGTGGCTGCCAGGGAAGGGGGGGTTGGTGGTTGTTAATCTCGAGGGTTCCTCCAGGCCAATAAAAGGAACGTGGTCAGACATTTCTTCTTTTCCGAAGAAACCTCTTCTCCCCCCCCACCCCAACCCCTAACCTTTTCTGTTTGTTTTTTTGCCTGGACTTCAGTGTAAAGAGCACTGGGAAGTCCTGAAAGCTGCTCAAATTGAGCTGCAAAGTTACAAAAAAAACTTTGTTTGGCCCATATAGTCACGAAGGCCTCCTGGTATACACACAGGCACTGTGGAAAATGCACCTGGAGAGGAGAATATATAAAAATATTGTATTCATGTGCACTGGGATAGGTTTCCCAAAATGCAACTGAAGACCTTAAACCTGCAGCATCCAGGAGGTTTGATAAATGTGCTGATATGAAAATAATTGTCAGTAAACATCTGTGTGTGTGCACACAAATACTTCTTTAAACATCTGATACACACAATTTACATATCCAGGCATTGATCTTAATTATCTCGAGACCTTAAAAGCCTGAACATTGGGATTTTGACTGGGAGATGGGTATTCCAGTGCTGTAAGCAGCTCTGGAAATTCCCATTTTCTGGCAGGAAAGCACCCACCAGGATCTCTTTTCCTGGGCATCTTTCTCTATTCCCCCTGTCCAGATCGTCGTGGCTTTGTGCCCCCCCCCACCTGCTGAGCTCTGAGCTCCCCTCCTGTCCCCCTCATTGGGATCTACTTGGGATTCTTCAAAATCAACCTGATCCCCTCTGCTCTTGTCTCCTACCAGGCACTCAGCCTGTCCAGCAAGCAGCAGCAGACACAGAATGGTTTCTATATTTCCTTTTTTTTTCCATGCCCCTTCAGATTCTGGGGTTTACTGCTTTACAAAAAGGGTAATTTTGGGACTGGTGATGAAGCATCCAGCACTGGCACACTTTGAAAAGGTAAAATCAAGCAGATGGAGACAAGTGATTTCTGCCTGAGCCACTGTCAGAGGGCAAACCTTTGGCAGTGCCCTTGATCCCATTGTCACCCTTCCCATCCTTCATTTAGGTCCCTCTTTCCATGCTGTAACCACCCTGGTGCAGCTCTTGGACCAAACCAGCCCCCCTCCCTCACAGAGTGACTCTGCTGTTTTCTAATAAATAACCAGAGCATGTGTGCACCATGCCTATGGCCACAAAAACCTGGCCTTTGGCTGGGATTTCTGGTTGTCACCTCGTGCCAGTAATAATAACAATAATAATAACAATAATAAGAACGTTGCTTTGTGAATTCAGACCTGCCAGAAAGGCACCAAGCCAAGTGTTACACTTGTGGGAGGTATCTTGCAGAGTACTCCAAGGATCTTTTGTTAGGTCTGGCCTTATTTAATATTTTCATTAATGACCCAGTAAATGGATTACACAGCCCATTAATAAAATTGGCAGATGCTACCCAGTTAAGGGAGCTCATGAAAGGCAAGAGAAGATTAAAAAGGGAAGGGAAAATGACAGAAAAATGCAGGAAGAAGAGACAGAGAAAGAGCCCAAAATTATTTGAGATCATGAAATTCAGGGAAAGGTGGCTGAAGGATTATTCAAAATCCAGATTCTTTAATTGTGGTTTTATCCACAATCCAGTAAAAATAAATTATTAGTCCCAGAGAGAGATGGGGCAGGAGGTGAGCGTGGAGCTTGCAGGAGGGGTGGCAGGAGGGCAGGGACCACAGTGGGAGCACTGCTTACACACAGAGCTGGGACATGGGGACATGGGGACCCTCCTGCTGGACAGGGCCAGAAACACCCCAGAGGAAAACTGGAAAACAAAAACAAGCTGAAAAGGGTGGGAGAGACCCTTCATTTTGAGGATAGGGTTCAACAGCCAGAGCAGGGAAGGCCCCACATGTTTTGGGGTTCCCTGTGCAGGTGTCATCAAATCGAACTGGATCAGTCAGAGCTCGGGACAGTGATGCAGGAGACACCAGATTGTAGCAAATAAGATAAATGTGGTAATCTTGGAGCTGCACTGCTCACTTTTCTCTCTCAGTTCTTCCAGGGGCTGAGAGCTTGTGGAGCTCTGAAAATCACATCAACCATGGGGGGCTGCAGGCTGAGGAAAAACCCCTCATCAGAAATCTGGGATGCCACAACTGAATCCCTTGGGTCATTCTCCAGAGCAGTGGCACCTGGTGGGGACCAGCTGAGTGAACAAGAACCTGGCCCAGGAAAGAGACCAAGACACAACAAAATGTGGGTAAATGGAACAAAAAGCAGGAAAATCCTCCCAACAAATTCTGCTGGCCTGAGAAGGGTGGAAGGTGGTGCAATCCTCTGCTGACCAGAGACTTAAAATGATGATGAAAATCTTCTAATTGGTCAGGTGTAAAGTGGAAATAGGGCAAAAAGAGGGTGAAGGATGGGTATTTCTACCTCCCTCACATCCCATAAGAATTTCAGGAGGTACAGATGGAGCAGTGTGGCCTTTCCAGCACAGACACTGAACAAACACAGAGGGTTTGGGAGCCCCTCTGCCAGAACAGGTCTGTGGATTTCAGCTGAGCCAGGGACATGACCACAAAGCACCAGATGTTCACTGATGGAAGTCAGAGTGCATCCAGTGGCACCAGGAAAATTCTTACAGCACAGGCTAGGCTGAGGGTTTGGTGCATTCAGTACTCCAAGGCTGTGGATTTGAGTGTGTGTCCTTCTTAGCAGTTTTACACTGATAAAATTCTCATGGCTTAAGCTTTTGCAGGTTATTGGGCAGAATTCTGGAGAATCTGTTATGCCAAGGATTGTAGCTTGTCATCTGTTTTCCTAAATAATGATGATTCCACTACTTCCAAAGGAAAAGAAGAAATTAAAAACCCAACACTGGGCCCAGTTTACCACTGCTTTCCACCTGTTTGACATCACAAACATACCTGCTCCAAAGAATCAAACCTCTGTTCTACTCCTGCCAACTTCATTTAGATACAAATCCCTAAAATCCTGAGTATTTCAGTGTTTTCTCTTTTCTTTCAGCACTTGCTGTTCACCTATATGCTTTTTTTGCTTTCCACTGGGTCACCACTACAAAAATCTTGGCCAAACTATGTGAAGCCATGAATATGATTATGGCCTGCTAATGTAAACAGGCAGGAAGGGGTAAAATAGGTTGGTTTTGTGTGTGTGAGAGAGAAAGAGAGAGAGAGAAGGATCCAGATCCAGTTTATAAACATCCATCTCCAGTAATGAGTCCTCTAGGAAGAAATGAAAAATAGCCCAGGCCTGGTAAAGTCAATTAAGTTGCTTTTAAATAAGAGGTTACCCAGAGAGGCCAAGAGTTAACATGTAAAGGCTTATTGCCAGTGCTGTAAAAAATAAAAGGAGGCTTGAATATTTGAAGACATTTGGTTGCTATTATAAACAAGTGGATCTAATAGTGTGGGTACATTCATAGACTAACTGTAGAAGTTGGGCATCTTACAAGGACACATTGAAAGGAAAAAACTCCAAGGTTCCCTGGCTAAATAATTCCAAATGGGTCATTATAAAACCACTGATACAACACGTGTGGTTGGGACTCAGGGCATTTATAAGGAAAGCTTTTCAAACCCCCCAATAATGAGCAGCTAACAACAAGAGCACAGCCAAAGGTGTGTGTAATCTGCAGGGAACACATGGCAAAGCTTTACCCTGCAAATTCTTCTAATGGCCTGCAGAGCAGATGGCCCTGACACCACCTCCAGCCCTTTGGAAAACTCGGCTGAGGTTTATCCCAGTGCTGGGATTTGGAACTGGAAAAGTGAGCGTAGTGACAGCACCTTCCAGGGAGGGAAGGACTGCACTTAAAGAGATGACAAAAGAAATTCAAGACAAAAGGAGAACAAAGATGCTCCTCTTTTCTGCTCCAAAACCCAGATTTTTCTCCTCATTTTTAGGGGGTTTTAAAGGAGATTACAGTGGGCTGCTAACCAATCTAGGCCAGACCTGTAATTCCTGTAAAGACAAATAACCTGGACACAGCAAAGTCACCTTCTTCCAGAGGCCAGTGCTGACCCACACAGAGGAGCTTCCCAAGATATCCCAAGCTGTCAACCCCTGCCTTTGGGAGCAGTGGAAATGCTGCTCTCTGCTCCAGCTCACTCAGGAACAATACATTCCCAGAGCATCCCAGGGTGTGTAACATCCACCCACTCCCCTGGAGCTGTGCCCACAGACATTGCTGCTTCTCCAAAGGAAAACATCCTCAGCTGAGTGACAGGCTTGACAAAGCCACCGCATCCCTCCCTAAAGGCAGACTCAAGACATGGATCAGATGTTTTGACCACCACAGACCCTCCCTGCCACAGCTCAGAGCTGGTGATCCAAACCATTCATCCCCTCCCATCACACATTCAAATATCTGAGCCTCTTCTACACTCATCTTTGGATCACACCATTAGAGAGAGTGAGGTCCAAGGAAACATGAAGGACCATGTTTTATGATCCTAAAGAGGTGAATGACCCTCAATGAGGAAGTTTTTAGGAGCATTAATATAAATTTGAGTTCAATATTAAGCTGCTCCTGACTGTCCAAAGCAGCAGCATGCCTCTGCCCCTGCCACACCCAGAGGTGAGGTTCAAATGTGAATTCCCACACAGGATCTGGGATCAGAATTCCTCATTTGGAAATGAAATTTTGAACAAAGTATCCCTCAGTGTGGATCCCTGAGTGGCTGGCACAGATTGATTTCCTGCAGGACTGTGGGATCAGGGAGTTGCCTGCCTTTCCTGAGCCTCCCTCACCCCCTGTCAGCTGCAAAGACAGGGCAGAGCAGCAGGCACAGGGTCAGTGAATTAACGTCACCACAAAGGAAGTGGGGTCAGAGTAAAGCAGCATTCCCCTGCATCCACCACAGGCTCAGAGCGTGCATGGGGACAATTAACTCAGCAGCTCCATGAGGAGACTCCTCAGCCCCCTTTCCCCTCGGAGGAAGGAGGATTCCAGCAGGAATCATCCACCTGAAGGATTATCCAGGGATACTAGGCCTGGGCAGAGCCCTGGGAATCCCGTGCTGG
The DNA here is from genome assembly GCA_013397375.1 of Toxostoma redivivum. Lineage (NCBI taxonomy): Eukaryota > Metazoa > Chordata > Aves > Passeriformes > Mimidae > Toxostoma > Toxostoma redivivum. The sequence continues at coordinate 1,061,047 of VXBI01003627.1, forward strand.
CTGCTCTCTGGAGTGTAGGATGGCAGAGGAGGAGGCAGGAGTGCAAATCTGCCTCTATTTGTTTAAGGCAGCAGTAAATTAATGCTGCAAATCTGCCAGGCTGAACCTGTGGTTTCAGGGAGATTTTTCTGGCTTTCTGGTCAGGGTATTATACACACAGGTTTCCTTTCTAGCCCTTGATAAACACTTCTGACCAACTACTCAGGAGGAACAGGGTGGGGGGAACATTCCCAAATCCCAGTGTGAAAACCCCGAAGCCTCCCCTCTCCTGTAAACAGTGTCCTTGTCACAAGAGTCCTGCACCTGGCTCCCAGGGTGGGGACAAGTTTTCCCAGACATGGTTCCTTTGTTCTAGGGGGGTCACCTGCCAGTCAGTAGCAGGGAGGGTCACCCTGGGTGTCAGCAAGTCTGTACCACCCCAGGGAACCCCTGGAATTATTTATTAACCTTCCCCAGTGCGGTCAAAGGGGAGAGCAGCAAGAGCCTGGAGCCAGTGGAGATGCCAATAAAGAATCTCCATAAGATCTCTAAAATCTGGGTCCAGAAATTGCCCAGAGCCCCACTGCTACCCTCCAGAGACCCCAAGAGCACCTCAAGCCAGCAGGAACAGCCTGCAGCATGGTTTGGGCACTGCTCCACATCCAAAGCTGTGGTGAAGGGTCCACCCTGGAGCAAGCCTGAGGAACAAGGAACTAAATAAACTCTTCTTGAGTCTATTTTGTAAGCAAAAATCACTGTGTTTTAGGGATGTGCTCAGTGTTACAGGGTACAGGTCATAAATGTGGGGTCATTCCCAAAGATGCCAGCTTGGTGCAGAACAAGTGCTCAGCCCGTTTCCCTAAGGAAAGAGGATGAGTCCTGCATGCCTGGACCTGCCTCCAGCAAATGATTCATCTCTCTTGTCTCCATTCTCAGTTTTGAGGTGTCTGGTCCCATTTCCATCATGTTTAGCAGCCTGCTGTCACCCCTAGAAACAAAGTTCCTGTGCTACATGGACTGGGAAAAGGCAGTGCCCTCACTGAGACACCGGGGTTCAGAGAATCCCCACATGAGCATCTTTAGAAGAGCTGCACACACAGCAACAAACCTTGGACTAGACACCAGAAAACCCCTCTCAAGAACGAGCCTGACAGCCAAATTTCTTCAGTTTCACCCCTCATCTGTGCTTTCCAAACATCCCTTTGAGGCCTGCTGTGGCAGAGGAGCTCGCTAAGGAGAAGGGGCTCACTCTGTGGAAGGGCTGCTCCATCCCTGCCCGTGCTGAGAGCAGCCAGGAGGGACCACAGGGTCAAGCTGCTCTCCAGGACCATGGAATAAAACATTTACACAGAGCCACGGGGGCACTGGGAGCTGAGCTCTCACCAGTGGGGCAGGGAGTGCTCTTGGAATGATGGCAAAGAGTGGGAAGAAGGTGCAGAAGCTTCAGGTCACTGCAGAGGGCTGACGCACAGCCAAGGAGCTGTCCCTCCATGCCAGCAGCAAGGCAAGCTCAGGTAGATTCCTCAGCAGCTCCTTCTCCTCCCTTTTCCCATGGCACAGCCCAGCCTCTGTGGCATGGCTGGGAATTCTTTTGTCCTGCAGCACTGGAAGGGCTCAGTGTGGCTGTGCTGGTCCCAGGGGAGATGTGTCACACTGTAAAACTCCTCACAGGCACCTCTCATCCCTTCTTTCCACACACACAGCATCTCTCCTAAACCCCCCTTGTAAAATCCCAGAGCAGGAAGGAGAGGAGGGAGGTGTGTGACTGAGCTGCAATTTGGCTGCTGGGTCGGGCTAAGTCAGGTCCCACAGCTGGAAGGAGCTGCAAGGTCTCATAAATCCTTGGGGTTTTGAGAACAGCAACCCTCTGCTTGATCTCACTCAAATCTCACGGCTGGGAAGCCCTACCTGGGGAGGAGGAAGGACCAGGAATTTCTCTGTGCACAGGGGAGCATCATCCTGCGCTGTGCCTTGGCTCCATGCTCGGGGGGGACATTGGCAGCTCAGCCTCAGGGCCAGGCTGGCTCTAAAAACTCCTTTTCTGAGCCTCGCCTTTCCCCTCGGCAAAAGGAACACCGCGACTGTTCACAGGGGGGGAAAAAAACCCTCTTGTATCAGCCAGGAGACAAAATCCACTTAGTATGGCATCAAAAAAAGGAAAAGTGCCCCTAGAGGGAGATCAGTCAGCAAGGGCTTGTCCCTGTGCTCCAGCTCCGATTAGATCCTCCAGCAAGGAATAAACAACTTTCACCTTGCCATGACCCCGGGGATCCTCCGGCACTGCCAGCGTCCCACGGGGAGCTGCGGGAGCCTGGAGCCCCGGCTGGCACGGGATAACCGGGGTAACTGGGGTAACCGGGACACACAGGGTACCGGGATAATCGGGATAACCGGGATACACAGGGTACCGGGATAATCGGGATAACTGGGATAACTGGGATAACCGGGATACCCAGGATACACAGGATAACCGGGATACACGGGATAACTGGGATAACTAACCGGGATAACTTGGATAAGTAACGGAGATTACTGGGATAACCAGGATAACCAGGATAACCGGGATAACTCAGACAACCAGGATACATGGGACACACAGGATAACTGAGATAACCAGGATAACCGGGATACACGGGATACCCGGGATAACTGGGATACACAGGATAACCGGGATAATCGGGAATCCTGGCCGTGCCAAGCCAGCAGGGACCTGTGTGCCCCCACCGGACACCTCAACCCCGAGCAGCCGCTGCCTTTTGCTGAAGTAAAGCCCATGGAAGAAGGCAGGATTTTATTGTGCTTCACGTAGAGATAAATAAAGTAATTCTGAGTCTTGGGGATGAAATATATTAAATATATGGCATCCTGCTCTTCATAGCTGAGATACACAGATTAAATCTGCCCGTATTTTACTTCCATGCTACTTGTCAGGCATCCTCCCCCAAGCCAAGGGGGAGGGATCCATCTGAGCCTCCAATTAAAGCCCAGCTCTCCTTAAAGGCACCATTGTAGGCAAAGGGGGGGGAAAGAAAAAATAAAAAGAAGAAAAAAGATAATTCTGTCAGCACAGATGTCTCCTACGCTGAGGGGTTTACAAAGAAGTAAAACCTGAGCCTCTATTAGCCCATTTGCAAAGTTATGGACTGTAAATAAACAGAGCAGAGCAGTTCCCCCACCTAGGAGATACCACAAGTCAGTGGACAGCACTGACAAGGCAGAGTCCTGCTGTAACTGGCTTATCTTTCTAATCCTCTGGATTATTAATAGTAGTAGGGCTGTGATGGAGTCCAGAGGCCACCCCGTGACAGACACCACTGTGTGAAGCATCCCACAAACACACGGGGAGAGCCAGCCCTGTCTCTGCAGAGCTCCTGTGGCAGGAGGATGGGACAAGGCAGGCACAGGAAGAGGAGGTGAAGGCCTGGGACCACAGGGCACATCAGTAGCAGAGGAGAAAACAAATCTGCTCCCTCCCAAACTCTTTGTCTATCCCACCAAGTTCAGAGCAGGATTCTTGCTGCTATTGCTTCCCATTTTCCCCTCCACAGTCCTTTGGCAACAAAGAAAGGATTGGAAGCCACGTCATGGTCATACCAAAACCACTCCAAGTCAGAGCAGGGATCAGAACCATGTGGGATGGAGCCATAAAGTGGCCATCTTAGTGTCTGATCTGGCAGAAAATCCATTTTTATGGGGTTAATCCACCATCAGCTCAACTGAACCTGCTCACCCCACAGCCAGGCTCTGCTGGGTCTGGTGTGAGGGATTCCTGAGCAGTCAGCAGCTGTGGGATGGAGTGAGGAGAGGCAGGGATCAGCCCACCTCTCTCCAGGGGCTGGCACTAGAGCTGGGCCATCAAACCAGGCACAAAGCTAAGGAGGAAAAACAACAAAGCAAGTTCCATCCAGCGCTGTGGGATGGGAGTCACTGCTCCACCCCAGTGCTTTCTGATTTCCTTCCTCCACAGCACCTGAAGCTTGTGGGGATTGCAGTGGGCTAGAGGAACAGCAGCACCCCACAGCTTCTGCTGGACACCAGTTCTGGGGTTCCTGGGCTTCTGGGAGCAGAACTGGGGAGCCACCAGCCCATGCCACGGCCCAGCCCATCCCTGAGGCTGAGCCCATGGAACGGCCACAGCACCTCATGGCTGAACTTGAAGACAAGAAGGAAATGGGTTAGGAAGGACAGATGCCCTCTAGGGTAGGATTTCCAGATCTTTAATTCCAGTTGGATGTCCAAAAGGAAAGCCAAGTTGACCTGGAGCTCACAGCATTACTGAGTTCAGTGTCTCTCTCCTGCCCACCTCAGCCCCACTCCCTGGTTCAGAGGGAACCCTCGTGCTCCAAGCTCTGCCCAGACCTGTGGAGCCGCAGAACCTGGGGAACAGGAGATCTCTTCCCATGGACACATCTATCTGCCCACAGGTGTGTCACCACCTTGACTGCAGGACTGACACCACCCGCTCTGGACACTCTGCTCCCATCCAGGTGATGGCTAAAATTCCACATTTCTCTCTTCCTGCATCCTCCTACCCAAGCCAAGCCCCTGAGAGCATTTCCCTTTGCCTCATGCTCGTTTAGTTTGGCTCCTGCCTGGATGCCCACAAAGCCTGAACTTTCCTGCTGGCTCAGGGCTGCTTGGGGAGTTTCCTCCAGAGGCAAATGGGTGCATTCAACAGAGCAATAAAATCCCAGCGACTTTCTGGGCACGGGGCCTAATCCAACTCCCAGAGAAAAGGAGGAGGAGGAGAGTTATGTTCTTCAGGTGAGGGGGGCTGAGGGAAAAGGCAGGAGGAGGGTCTGGGACAATGACACTGCCATCCTGGTGCACCTCTTCCGAGGTCAGCACTGGGAAGGCAGAAGTGGTAAAAGCCTTTTCCGCTGCATGGATGCCCCCTTGTTCCCATTCATGTTTTCTCAGTGCTACCTTGTGCTTCCTAAGCAAGCCATAAATTCAGTCATATGGGTTTTCTCTGTCCTCTTTTTTTTTTTTTTTTTGACATCCATTTAATGACTTTTCTCTTTAATATATGGTAGGCATTTTCCTTCTAAAATACCTGAGGTTTAGGACAGGTAGTAAATGGAGACCTCTCACAGAACCACTGGCCCAGAACCCAGTCTTATTGGCACTTAGAAAAGGAGATCCATTTTTCCCTCTCTGCTCTTCAATTAGCTGCAATGTTTGCCTTTAAAACATAAAATTAGAAGCCTTTTTTAGAGGCACAAAGCAATATTATACTGCAAAACACATTTTTATTCTCCCCTCCCTGCTACCAGTTCAGCACAGCAGATATATGAGACAGCTGGTTTCTAGGCACTGCTCTCTTCTGAAGATTTAGGGTCCGACTTGCAGTTCCTGTGAAAGTAATGACCTCCCTTGCTCTTGGTAGGCCTGTGCTTGATCCTGCCCATATTAGCAGGACCTTTCAGGTCGAGTACTACAGGATTTAGTGCTGGAAAGCAGAGGTACCGAGCAGGCAAACCTCTCAGAGTGAATGTATCGCTCAGGAGCTCCTTCTCAGCCCTGACAGGACTTCTCACGTATCTGAGAGCTGCTTTCTGCAGGAAAAGCTTCACACAGCCACTCTCACCCACCCAGATGTCTTTGCAGTCAGGAATCAAAAAACAGGGGTGGGGAAGGCTCTGGGGGAGAGTGACACAGGGATTGAGATCTCAGGGCTGCAGGCTGTGCAGAACACAAGGCTGGGTCTGACGCCAGCCCCTTCAGCCCTGACTCGTGCCCAGACCAAACCAGGGGACACTCAGCCCACCACTGCCTGGCCACGACACATCCCTGCAGCAGGAGCCACATCCAAAGCACCGGAGTGCTGCACACAGCCCACAAATCACAGGGTGGCCCCTCTTGGTTAAAAAGACCAGAGCACAACTTAATGTTACTGCTGAACTCAAACACACAAACCCCTTCCCACTCTGCTTCCCCCTTTTTTATCCCCAGACCGAAGAGCTCTGAACCTATCCCTCCTCCAGGTAGGCAGCTTCAGCCCAAATCTGAGCAGCTGCTGCTGTTGGCTCTGGGGACCTGTGCTTTGATTGCTGGGAGGCTGCATAGCCCAGCCACGGCCACCCAGACTTTTGCAAATCTCCAGTCGGGTGCTGTTACAAAGGTGAAGCCAACCCAGCTGAGAGGAGCCACGCAAATGGTTGTACTCATGATATCCAGCTGGTCCATGCCATTCTCCTCCTGGCATTGGCCTTGCTGTCACAAATTCATAAATAAACACGATCTGAGACAAAAAACAGCTAACATTCATATTTTCTTAAAGTGGTTCAAATCAGCCGCAGCATAGTAGAGTGAAAAATACCCCGGGATGGCAGCTATTGATCTCAAGAGGCAGTGAATTGTGCTCCATGTTGGATCAAAGGGGAGCACGGAGCAGAGAAGAGCCACTTTCTCCACCACACATCGATGATTTTCCAGATGTCTCTTGTGGGAAATAATGGCACTCAGCACTGTTAACAAAAAGCAGCCAAATCACAGGAAAGGGAGGCTTGACTCTTTTATCTCACTGGTGTTACTCATCCATCTCTAGAGCAAGCTGATAGCAGAATGACTGATTCCGAAATTACAAGAAAAAGGAAAAAAGTCCATGAAACCATTAAGACAGATCAGCAGCTGTACCTGCCCCTATAATTCTGGCTGTGCCCTCAGTCCCCATCCGCCTGCCTTATCTGCTGGGACACTGCACAGAGAGCAGCACGGGCGGGTCAGCAGCGCTGCAACACCGGAGCAGGACCCCCGAGATCCTGGAGAGCCCCCCATGAGAAAACAGGACACTGCCTTGAAACTCGTCAGCTTCAAGTAGCCAAAATAATCCCTCTTTCCCTTCCTAAAAGAATTTCCCAGGATTCAAAAAAAAAAGCTGGTTTCCCTTCGTTTTTCTTTCTTTTTGCTACATTTCAAGCGCTGTTGCCTCTTCAGCCTGGAGTGGCAGGAGGGGACAGACAAAACACCAAACCGAAAGACAGGAAAACCTTTAAAGTCCCCCTGATCCTGGGCTCCTCCACCACTTGCTCTCTTCTACTAGCACCTGAATATTTGTTGCCAGGTAGCAGGAGGTGTTTAGTGGTGTGGATGCTCCAGGAGCACTTCTGGGAGCCGGGGCTGCCCGGCAGCGCAGGGTTGAGGTGGCTCCTCTCAGCCCTTCTCCCACCTAACACGAAGCAGGTGTGGCGCCCTACCCCTCCCAAACCTTTTGAACTCCACCAAGTGCTCCAAGCCCCTGACTTTTCGGGACGCAGAGGAACTTCTCCTTGATCCTCCAGCTCTTCTCTGGGAGGAAACGATAAAGGCAGCTCAAGTCACACGCAGGCAGCGAGAGAAAAGGGCTCGATTTTAGGGGCGAGCCACCAGCGCTGTCCTCCTCGTCTTCACCCGGATTTTGGGGGTTCAGCACTTCTCCGTTTCTATTTGTGTGCCTCAAACTGGCTGGAGAGGCATAAATTTAGGTTTGCCTCTCCAAAGCCCTAGTGAGGAGCTTGCCATTCAAGAGCTCGTTGAAAAACCACGGGATTTGTGTGTGTGTGTGAACACTGCTCATTGACATGTCTGAGGAGCTCCGAGCTTTCCACTCCCTCTGAGTTGTTTCAAAACTATGCATTTTCCCCAAAACCATTCACCCAAACCAAAACAAAACAAGCGGGCTGTTTTCTGTCAAAGTCTCAAAAACACCAACCCCGCTGCAAGACTTAAGAATCCCTCAATTAATGAAAATGTGAAATCCGAGGGAAAAAGAAAAATCTTCAGGAAAACCAAGGAGAAGTTAAAAACAACTCCTCCAGGAAAGAGAATTTTAATTAAAAATAATATCCCGGTGGATAATTTATGTTTCTACCTAAAGATTTAAATTGCAGAAGCAGCAAAGTAGATTTTTTTTTTTTTAACGCCATCAGCATTCGAGAGTGGAAAACACCAGATTTCAAATTCATGTATTCTATATTTGAACATCTTGTTTCTATTTAACAGAATAGGCCTTTTTTTCCTCCGGATTTTTCTCCTTTTTTTGCCATTTTCCCCCCTTCCTTTATTTTTTTTTAACCCAGCATAAAATTCATCCTAATATATTACAAATGGCACAGTGAAAGAGCAGGCCCGGAAAATATTAATAATTGAATTCAAATGAGTTTTCCCTAAAAGTCTAGAATCGAGGGGAGAATTTCTGAAATGTATTTGGGGGGGGGGGGGGGGGAGGGGGGGGAGGA
>VXBI01003627.1:1069271-1121363 GCA_013397375.1 Toxostoma redivivum
GGGAGAGAAAAAAAAATCGAGACAGAGAGATTTTTCCAGGCGCTCTGAGAAACGAACTGTGCTGTGTGGAGTCTCTCCGAGCATGACAGAAAAGGGATTAAAGCAGGTGACACTTTGAACTTTGCTTAGATAAGTGACCCTCAAAATCAACAGTCCAAAAGTTTAGTACACAGATTCCCTGGACACGTCTAGTCGGGTCTTCGTCAAAACCTTCCCGACTTCAGTAAGTCAAATTAAAATAAAGAAGACAGGTTGCTCGGGTTATCTCCTGCTATTGTTTTAGCCACTTATTAGCACTAATGGACAATTAGTGGCCGGCACAGATATTTTCTGCAATACCAGGCAAAGGGGATAATTCTTTGTTTGCTTCTGTGTGCGGGAAAAGCTCATCTGCGGTCAAATGTATAAAAATAGCAGCCAGCAAAGAAGTGTGAAAGACACCAGTTAAACAGCCCGATTTCCAACTTCCAAAGAAGAATATAGTTGGAAACAGATCCAGCTACAGAGTTTTAAGGAATCCTCCCGATGCACTTGAAGCACAAGGAAGTCTGCACTTTATAAACAACCAAATATATGCTCAGGATAAAAGGCGAGGCTTTTTGAACTCCTAGCTGGAGTGTTAGGAAGACCTTTAATGACATTAGCAGTTCTTCAAACCCAGAAAGGCCACATTATTTCTGATCCTATATGGTGACCACATGTAGCTTTATAAAGAGGGAGAGAGAGAAAAAAAAAATCCTCTCTTCATGCCAATAAATAACTTGCCAGAAGAAAAAATATTTACCGCTGCTTTTCAAAATTCTTTACGCGTGCAGTAAAATCCTCCTCGGAGAAAATGAGCCCGTAAAGAAACCCAAGGCGTTTCCTCGGAGCAGCGCCGGGGCCGCCCCGCGCCGCGCTCCGCAGCCCTTTGGTCCCCCCTCGTTAACACCTCGGGCTTGGGGCGCTTCCCAACGCCGGGAGAGATCCGGGATGAGCCGAGAGGAGCAGCCCCGGCGGGTGGAACACAAATAATAATCACAATGAGAAGAACGAGAAGGTGCTACCTGGCACTGAGCTGCGCGCTTTGCCTCCACCGCGGCGCGGGCAGGGCCGGCTCCCGCTCCGCCGCTGCCCGGGGAGCAGCAGATATTAATGAAGTTATAATTGAGGGATAACAGACCCGGCAGCACCTTCCGTGCTCGGGCTCGCTCTCTTTCTAAAGCGGCAAAATTAAGCCGGGTTTAAAGCGAGAGGAGCGTTCCTCCCACGCCAAGTCAAAGGTTTGGGCGGAAAACATTGATATTCGCTGGCTCCGAGCAGCGGGACAAAACATCCCAACCCAGCCCTGCGCCCCCCGCGCAGCATCCGCGCTGCAGGGCCGCGGCTCCGCGCCCTGCAGGGAGATCAATGGTTTGTTTCTGTTTGGGGGAACGCTTTCAAACAAACACACAATAAATCACCTCGGGCTGCCGGCCCGGCTGCTCTCGGCCCGCGGAACCGCGGCTGCAGCTCCGCTCCTTCCTCACTCCTAGGGCACAGCGAGGGACTTGAACAGCCCCGTGCAGCCTCAGACACCGGGTTTGATGCTTTCCCCAAAGCTCTCGCCGCTCTGTTTTCCCTTCCCTTCTCTTCCTAATCACGCTGCAGCTTAGTTTCTACATTTCCCCCTCCTAAGTGGGTCAGGTAGTTTTGTGTGTGCGTGTAGTTTAAGGTTTTAAATTATTATTATTATAAAGAACAAAAAACCCTTCGAAGGACTCCAGCTTAAACCCAGCCGTATTTTAGCCCTGGATCGCATCTTTCCCAAGCGCTAAAGTCCAGTGGGGAATTCACTCGCTGTCGCCGCACCGGCAGCTCGAGAAATTGATTTCTGCGAGAAAAAAAGCCCAACAAACAAACTCCTGATCCGGCAGAAAACTTTATCCTGGCACCCAGACTGTTTTCCATCTAGTAATTCATCAGGTCATCTTAGTACAAACGAGAAAAAAAAAAAGTAAATATACATAACGAATTAAACAAAAAATTTCGGAAATCCGTGGAATTTTTGACCGTACAAATAAACGTTGAAGGCAGGAGAAGGCAGTGGTGCGGCAGAGAGGCCTGTTGCCCCTACGAGCTCACAAACAATTGCAGTTTCCCCCTTTTTCCCCTTATCCAACCCTAAAGACTCCGCTTCAAGGAAGGATTTGGGAGAGCAGAGACAGAGGCTCGCTCGCTGGGTAACAGCAGCCAGCGCACACCTCCACGAATAACTTCTTGATTTTCTAGTTATTATTTGCCCATTTTATTTTTATTCCCCCTGAACTCCAACCCTCTCCCTTTGGAGCCGCTGTCCCCATGGCTGGCTGGACACAGGTTTTTTTTTTGCCTCTGTGCTCTTGGCTCCTATAAAATACTTACGTTCCTATAAAATAATAATTATTAATATTATTATCCTTTCCTTGACAGAGGCTCGGCACAGCCCGTGTGACCATCCTGCCGAGGAAGAGCGCTCTGCTCCATCCTCGGCCGCTTACCACGGCGGAATCCACTTTTCCTAAGGAATTTACAAATTCAAGATAAAAAAAAGCCGTGCCAGGCTTTTTAAATTTAATATCGCACAAATCTAAAGAAGGGGATGCCCCAAATCTTCGCACTTCGAACGCCTTTGTAAGCGTTAAGATTCTCTAAAGTTCTTTGCAGAAGCCCTAATTACCCAAATAGTAAATATTCCATTTATCCTCACGGTCTTATTTCTACGTTTAATTTTGTTTGGGGCTTGTTCCTGTTCGGTTTTCGCCTGGGTGAAAGGGATCCAGCCCCAGCCCGGAGCGCTGAGGTGAGCGAGCCGAGGGCTGGGAAACCTTCACGAACAGAGTGCCCTGCTCCTTCCCACATCCCAGTTCAGCCCAGCAAACTCTCCAGCTCCTCTCCAGGAACAGGAAAAAGGGAGAAAAGCTCTTTGCCAAACTATTCGCAAGCGCACTTCAAAATAAATGAGTTGCCTACTAAAACTTAATGTTATACAAGATGTCTATTTGTCTATATTAGATTTTAAGCAGCTGTTCGCATGCTCAGATCCGCTCCCCCTCCCGCGAATTTCACCGAAGAGGGGGAAAAGCAAAGAGATAAAACAGAGCGTTGTTTATTTTCCCGCAGCTCGGGACTGCGCTGGAGCGGAGCCTCCGCGCTCAGCCTGCGCGGAGCGGCGCGGCCCAGAGCAGCCTTTAAATTAGTTCTTTGTTCACTGAAGAAAAAAAAAAAAAAAAAAAAAGGGAGGGAGGTGGAGAGAGGGAAGGCAGAGGGGAGGGGGTAACTCAGCCTCTCCACCATCCCAAGGCCCTCCTCTTAGCTGTGCTCATTGGTCTCGGNAAAGGGGGGGGCGGGGGGCCCCCCCCCCCCCCGGGCCGGCCGCCTCTGTCTGGCCTTATCGAAAGCAGCGCTAAGAGGAGATAATTTGGGCCGTGAGAGTGGGGTGGTTTGGGGTTGGGTTGGTTTTTTCCCCCCTGCCCCAACAATCCGGCTCCTGTCACTGTTGTCCCCAGCTCAGGCGGGCGGTAAAAAAGAGAAAAACCCGAAATTTCAGTTGTGAAAAACGAGTTTTACTGTTAGAAACGGCGCGGTTTGCCGGGGAGCAGCGGGTCGTGGAAAGCGACTCCCTCCTCCAAAACCCAACCCCAAAATCTCGGCCCATTCCTCATCACAACACTCCTTTCTCAGTCTGTTTTTATCCTCTTCCCTTTCCATGTCTGTGGGACAAATCCTCCGGGAATCCCAGCTCCCAAAGCCCGGGATCTCTCTCCCAGGATCAGCACGAGCCGTGCGTACTCTGTACATCCCACCCTACACACACACATTTCCTGCCGTGTCCAGCTTTTCCACCACCATTTACTCCGCGCTTTCTCCATCCCTCATTAATCTCGCTTGCCAATTTAAACCGTTTCCCTTCTGCTGCACGGATTTTTTTAAATGATTTTTTTCTTTTTAAAGGAAAGAGGTATTTTCCAAGCTGCTTTCAGACAGCGCCCGATCTCGCCCTTTCCATCCCCTCCAGTTTCTCGCTTGGCAGGATTGGACCCCTAAAATTCTTCCCTCTCATTGTTGGATAATTAGAGAGCCGAGGTCTGGAGGGAGTGGGAATAGGGGATTGTTTTATTAAACCGACTGACATATCAAGGGGGGGGAGTTGGGGAGGGGAAGATAAACTTGCCGACACACAAGCCCTTCTTCGAGGTTTTAAATATGCTTGCTCGAAGCCAAAATCCGTTGCTTTTTACTCGGGGAAAAAAAAAGAAAGAAAAAAAACCCCAACAACAAACAACTACAAGCAGGAGGTTAATAGCTTAAATGAGAGACTCGGGCAAGGAATGCAGGATCGAATCCCTCCTCCCATTAATAGCCTTAAACGACTTTACATTTTTATACCCCGAGCCGAGTACTCAAGAACTCTGAGAGTGTTTGTAAGACTAGAAAGATCTATTGAGAGACTTTCTTTTTTTTTTCCTCTTTTTTTTTTTTTTTTAATGCCTTTTTATTTTTTTTTTTTTTTTTTTAATAGCGCATTAATGTTTCCCAAGACTTCATATTAACTCGAGAATCACTGAAGGTCGATTTGTAAGTGTCTGGACACTATAAAAGTGTTTGTAAAGCAAAGTCAGTTGCGTGCATTAAAATAAGGAGGTTCCTTTGTGAGATTTCATGCCAGGCCAGGAGCCCTTTTAAATGCTATTCAACGGCCTCATTAGAAGGAGCTAACAGGAGTCAGGCCTCCTCTTTAACCCCCCTCCGCCGTGTCCTCCCCTCAAATCAGCCCTTTAATACATAGACTGGCAGATTAGGGGCTTTTAAAAGCTGGCTCTGTCCCGGATAGCCGGTTTCCTATCCTGCTATTGTGACAGCTCTTCCCTGCTATCAATTACACCCCAGCCCTCCGCTGAGCCCCTCCGGCGGCTCCCCGAGGGGCTGAGCCCGGCTGCCCGCACCTCTGCCTGGGCACCGCTCCGGCCCCGAGCGGCGACATGAGCATCCCATCCCATCCCATCCCATCCCATCCCTTCCCCTCCCCGCTCAAGCCCGCCAAAAAAATTAAAAATAGTATGGCTGGCCCCAAAAATCCGTTTCCGAATAGATTAACAACCCCTCCTGTGTTAACACCAGCTCTGTTCTTTTTCTTATTAGATGGAGGAGATGAAGGAGGAGGTGGGGGGGAAGGTTGGTCACCATTATCTGCGCTCCACATGTTCTCTGTGGGTATATATAAAATATAGGAATGGAGTCCCCTTTAAGTAGTCCTTTTATGACTTGTTTTAACAGAAAACACAGAAGAAGCCAATGTTTGATATTACAATATAAAACACATTTGTGGTATGCTAGGGGCTGGTTTGCTCCTGCCTCCTTCCCCCAGTTCTGCTCCTCACCCAAATCTGCTCCAGACCCCACCCCCTGAGTCAAGTGGGCACGAACCTTCCACCTGAAATAGGGCCCTGCCTGCTCCAGAGCCACGCAGAAGTTCAGTCTCTTAAAAGAGAATTTGGGCTTGCCTTTCACACAAATATGAACCTCCAGTTCTTTATCATTATTATTGCTACTAGGCATGATGTTGGAATCATAAATCTCCATTTCTATGAGGCTTGGGATTCAAAAAACCTATTGAAGCCTCATAGAAGAGAACTTCCTGTAAATCTGAACCCAAAGCCAAACACATCCTAATGAAAACCAACCCAAGACAAAAATTTGGTGGAGAAACAGCAAACCTATTCTCCCTCCCATACACCAAACCCCTGGTCCATCATGACATAATAATTAAGGAAAACCCCAGGTTGGCTACAAATACAGCCCAAAGATGCCATCTGCAGCCTTGGATTGTGGGCAGAAGTGTCAAGAAAAAAAAGCACAGATGAGAACTCACTTGGGGTGCTCAGTTTTGTGAAGGCTGCCAGGGTTGTGACTCAAGAGTGATGTTTCATAGAGGGTGAGGGGTCTTCTCTGCTCTAAACCTAAACTCTGCCTCCCTAGGGAAGGATCAGAATCCTGAGATCTCCTCCGCTTATGCTGGGACAAGGCTTTGAGGATGGAATTAGAGCCAACAGCAAGCCATGCCTGTCATTGAAAGGAAATAGCTTTGGTGACATCAGGTGTTAGAGCAAAGTCACTTTTCACCCAGGAGAGGAGGATCCCCGTCCCTGAGGAAGCCCCAGGAAGTTCAGACACCTCAGAAGGATGACAAAGGACATTGGGGCAAAACAGAGCAGCATTTGCACTGATTCACCCTCAAAACTGGGCTGATCCTGCACTGGGAAGGGATCCTGGTACAGGTGAAGTGCTACGGGCTGTGACAAATAACCAGCACTTGGGGTTTATGCTGGCCCTAAAGAACAGCAGCCCTTCCTTACAGTTCTTCCAGTCCCCTGCCCTCACAAGAAATAAAATTCCTGGTTTTCAGGGCCAAATATTCCTTTGTATTCCTGCGAGCCCAGCCACCAAGCCCTGCTGACAGCCATGTCTTAGCGTGGAGGCCCCAATTCAGCAATGCACCCCATCAGCAAACCACTTCAGCACCTGCTTAACTTTGGGGATGGATTAAAACAGCCTCCAGAACATGCTTTCAATTTATTAATAGTTTAAAGCAGCAGGAACACATTGCAGGGGGTGGAATTTAAAATCCAGGCTGCACCAGGATCAGTATGGGGGGAAAGCAACACAATAATCAAAAAGATAATTATTTAGGTGGGGAAGAAAAAGGATTAAAAAAAATCAAAAGTATGAAAAAGTCTCCTAAAATAGATATATTTTAAAAGAAATGCCTCTGCCTGCCCCCTCCCCCACCAGCATATTTCAAGCACTTTGGATGTTTGTGTCTGTCTTCCTTTCAAGGAACCCTGAGCACATGAATGGGCAGAGCAGCAGAATGAATGGGACACTTCAAAGAAAATGAAAACCATTACTGGGAAATCTGTTTATAGAGAGAATGAATGATTATGAGAGAAGATGCCAGGAGAGAGAGAACACAAGTGAGGGTGCTCTGTGCACAGTGCACAACATAACTCAGGGGGCTCAGACATCCCCTTAGCAGCACACCCTTGGGGCAATTTGGGGTTAAAAGCTCCCCCTCCAGACTTCCCAGCAAGCCCAGAGCCCTCTCCAACACCACAGGGAATGGCAGCATTCCCAAGCCCCCATGCACCTGCTCCCGAGCCCCCAGTGGGGTGATCCCCCCTCCCTCCCAATGTCAAGATAGGATATTAAAAGAAATTATTTCCATTGCCTGGTGTAGATGAGGAATGGATAAACAACACATCACTCACAGCCCAAGTGGGTAAACTCCGTTTAGCCTCGACACCACCATGCTGAGACCCTGCCCTGAGAGCTGCAGATTTTATCTGAACCTCACAACATTCTCCCAGAGTCTCATCCATCTCCACTATTGCCTCGTGCTCAGCTTGCACAGCTCTCTCCATTGCACTGCTGGTGCTGGTTTGGCACTGGTTCCTCTGGACCCACACACAGCTTCTTCTGAATCCATCCACCCAAATCCTGGCAGGAAAACCAGCACCTGGGCATCTCTTTTTGGGGAAAATAAGAATGCAAAGGGCTGGCTTTTCCCATCTTGGCATGGACGGCACAACCAATGCAATTTTCCCCAGATTTCCACCATTTCCCATCAGTGAAATCCCTCTATTCAGCATCCAGAGGCAGATCTTCCAAGGCAGAACAAACAGTAAGGCCCTGTTTAGAGCCAGAGCTTCACCCTAGAGCGAGGAGATGGCAGGAGAAAACAGCCCTCAACCACCCCTGTTGTTTTTGGCATGGAGAGGCAGAAAATATTTGTCCTTCTTCGAATGCTAAGAATATTTGTACCATGAGCAGCATGGTTTTCACAGCGCTCTCAGGAGATGAACATCAGCATCCCTGGGGCTGGGGCAGGACAGAGGCAAACATCAGATCTCCAAGAGCACCAGGATGATGGAGCCACCTCTTTTTCCCAGTTTTTCTGATTTCTGCAGGAGAAAAATCCTTGCTAGCCACACCCAGGATAACAGAAGACCCCAAGGAAGATGATTATCTTCACACTGGAACAATCTGTGTTCCTTAGAGTCAGTTTAGGCAAGGGCAGAGCTGAGATTCCAAGACCTCCAAGCAGCATCAAGCTCAAGGAAAAGCAACAACTGGTGTGTCCTGGAAAATGCAGCTGGGAAGCTGCCTGGACACTTCCCTCAGAGCCTCTGCTGCCTCAGCACCCCTCTGTTCCTCCTCTCTCCATGGGGTCTCCACCTTGGCAGAGGATCAGAGCCACTGCCCACCCAGCTCTTTTGGAGGAGCCCTTTCACATAGGTGGGCACCATCACCTCCCTGCCACTCCAGTCATCCCCATTACAATCTGGGCTTGAATAATGCAAAGTGAAGGCTGGAGCAGGCTGAGCTCCAGCACTGCAGCTGTGCCAGCAGCTTTCAGTGCCTCGTTCCAGCTGTGCCTCTCAAGGGAAGGACAGGGAGCACGAGGCACTGCTGGATGGGCTCAGGGCTAGATTCCCCCTTGCAGGGTTCATTTCTCACATGGAATCCTTCCCAGAGCTGTAAGAATTTGGCCTATGGAGATATGTACCTACAAAGAGATTCTCACCTAATGTTATCCATTAAATATTTGATTTAAGGTGCCCATTTTGTAAATGAAGCAGACAAGGGTCCTTTTCATCTCTGTGCCAGATACTCATGGGCACAAGGCATTAAAAAACAAAAAACCAAACCTAAACCAGCACTATTTTCCCAGTTCTTCTTCCGAGTTGGGGTGCTGACTGCCCAAATCCTCAATTCCTGTCCCAAGAAAGATCCCCAGCTCTTTACAGAGTTCTTCAGGTGCACTGACCATCAGCTGGTACCACAACACCAATGCCATTCTAAAGGAATAAAGGCAAAGGGAAACACCAACACTTCCCACTTTACCCCAGGACAATCTCCCATCAGAATCATCCAGCAGGAGTGACCACACAAGCGTGGAGAAAGCTGCCAGACAAAGCCACACAATCCCAAAGTCCTCAGCCTTCACTCCCTTGGTTTACCATGATGTCACCAAAGCCCACGGCCGTGTATTTATCTAACAGGAATAAATGATTGGGAACCACAAGCTGCAAAATTATAAATATGTCTGGAGAGGTGACATCCTAACAAATGAGATGAGAGCAGAGCTCCAGTGACTTCTGTCGTCATCACAATCCCTGGATGGATGCAGAGCCTTGGATACAATTCCACAGCTTTTGTTGGGGGTGATTGTGTGGCTTTTTAAAAGTTTTAAATAAAGAATAAAAGGCACTAGATCTGATTTCTCTCCATCACACTTGCCCTGGATTTGATCAGCTCCCACTTTTATTTAGTCTCTTCTCTGTATTTCAGAAGTATCAAGTCTTACCCTAAGATTATTCTCTCCAAAGAAAGAATAACAATTTGAGCTAATTAAGTAAACTTTTTCTGCATGAAAACCATGAAAGGATATGAGCAAATCATTTGGTTTGTACCTAAAAGTTTCTGAAGAGTGTTGAAGAATGAGGAAAATGGAAATAAATCAGATTTTATGTTAATTTGTGATTTTAGTTTGAACCTGACTTCAAGGGATGCTGAGCATCTCTGGGTTCCATTAATTTGGGGAAAATACTGGAGGGTTCAGGATTGCAAGCCACCCTTAAAAAATTAAGGAATGAAGGAAAAATTTCCAGAAAGCCCAAATCTGTAGCATATCTGCCAAAGCACAACTAGAAAAAAAAAAAATCAGTGAAATCCAGGTTTGGAAATCACTTTAATCCCTGCAAATTTTATATTTGCATCCAAAGTCGCTGAGGCATGAGGCTAATGCTGAGCTCTTATGTGCTACTGCCAGAAAGTCTCACAAAAATCCACATTGCAGCAAAGTTCAGCAGGGCTTAGGATGCCAAAACTTGTTCATCTTCCTCGGAAATCCCGATTTGAAGTTGCAGAAGCAGCTCTGGAAGGCAGAGCTTCTCCTGCTGTAAGCAGCAGCATACCCAGGTGAAAACAAATGTCACTGCTGTGCCTCAAACTGGAGAGACAGACTGGTGTGGGAGGCAGGGATTGGCCCATGGGTACAGCCCAGGGCTGAAATCCTTCACCCCAAGTCAGGGAACACAGCTGGGTCCACATCCATGCAGGAAAGTGAATTTACTAACAGCAGCTTTCATTTTCTTATAAGGTTCTGGGTTGTTTTTTTTTTTTTTTTCCCAGTCCACAGAGCCAGTTCTGCAAGCCACATGCTGGCCTGAGTCTTGGGAGGCCAAAGCAGTATTTCCTTCCCCCCAAACAGACTTCCTATAGGAGACAGGAATGTCCTATAGCACCTCTGTCCAGGTAAGCAGCTCTGGCATGAGGAAAACAGGGATTAGAGCCACACAGTTTTGAGACCAAGCACTTGACAGGCATGAAAACCTGGGAATGTACAGCTGAAACATTGCAGGGGTTTTCTGTTCCTACAGCCTGACAGCACCAAACTTCACCTCAAACCCCACAAAAGGTGGTTTTTGTGTTTGTTTTCCAGACCCCCAAGCCCATCATCGCTTTTGATACAAGCCAAAGGTTCAAACCCCTCCAAATGTGAGCAAAGCTTTGCTCCAAGATGCAAGCTCCAAGGCTGGGCTTTTAATGGTGTATTTACTGATGAGGTGAAATATGAATCTGGTTTTGACTTTAAAAAGCCAATTGTATTTTGGGGGCGGAGGGAGGGGGGAAGGGGTGCTCTGACCTGACCCGCTAATCTCTTTTTCTTCCTTTAAAGTTGTCTTCTAAATCTGAACATTAAAGGTGATTAGATACCTAAGGGACTTCCCATGTCATTAGTTAATACTTTAGAGCTTGTTTTGGTTCCAGCTAGCAGCAATGCAGAGCCCTTTTGATAATACATCACCCTGCTCAAATATGCCTGCACAGTCTCCAGATGAAATACCCCACCCGTGTCTGCCTCTGCACAGCTCGCAGATTGGAGGGGTCGGAGACGAGTTTAATTTAAAGATGAGCCGCCCCTGGGCTGCCAAAGGAAATGGCGTGTCAGCTACGTCAAAAATAGATACTGTTGTGCAGATATATGGGGGGAGAGATGGACGCTGCCAGTGCTATCAATTACCTGGATTGCCTTTAAATGTCAAAGCAAATCCTTACCCATTCCTTCTCTAAAACCTAAATCACTGAGAGAGACAAGGTCAACCCAAGCAGGCTGGAATGCTGGGAGAGGAAAGCATGGACACAGCGCTGCGTGCGTGAGGGGATCATTTGTGAGCACACACGGGCTGGGCAGCATGGCAAAGCACAGTGGCTCAGGGGTTCAGATTCTGGGTTTTCAGGTGTCATCAAAAGCATCAGACCCCAAAAGAGAGCTCCTTTCGAATTCAGAGAAAGTGGCCTCCTGGGCTAAATGGGTTAAACGTATCAAAAACTCTCCTGTTGCTCCTATTTCTGCATTGTTAAAGGTTTTTTCCTGTAGGGATATAGATGCCTTTGACAGATTCAAAAGCAACCCCACAAATCTGAAGTGTTTTTGGAGCAGGCTCTCTTGTGTATCCTTTTCCCTCTCGCTGCTGAATAATGCAATGTAACATATGTGCACCTACAAATCTGCATCCTTCAGGGCAGCCCTGCTGGGGAACAGCACAAAACCATCCCTTGGGAAGGGCCCCAGCCCTTTTGGGAACAGGATATGGGGAAATTGAGGACTGGGGCAAAAGGGGAAATCATCAAATCCTACAGGTGGGTAAATAAAAAGAGACAGGGTTTATTACAATAGAGAGGCAAAACATAAGGTTTAGGCTGGGTCTCTTAAGAAATGAGGTTTCTGCAGTCAGTCTGCACGTGGGATACATATATGAAATATAAATAAAACAAACATACTCATCTCCCCCGCCTCCAATAACTTCCAAATTTGTTGGCCAATTCCAACGCAGCTTGGTGGAAGGGGCAGAGGTCTTACAGTTCCTACAAGTTTTATGAAAATAGGGCCCTCTCCCGTGCCCTGAGACCTATTAATGCCCCACACTGAAAGAAATTGTTGAGCTCACGTTGCAGCTTATTAGGAATATTATTAGACACCGGAGAATCCACAGGGGAGGGAGGAATATTAAGAAAGCCCCAACAGCAGGAAAAGCTTCAGTTGGAGTTTGCACCTTCTCAGACACCAGAGGATCCAACCACAAGACACCAAATGCTTGAAACCCCCATTTCACTGCATCCCCTGCTAAGAACCACTTCTTTTACATAAAGATATTTTGTGTATTCCCAGCCCAGCCTCCTGTACCTGAGCCAGCCAATTAAGCCAAGCTGTAATTTACAGCTCCCTGCTTCCCTCTCCTTCTTCCTAGGAGGGATTTGTGAGCAATGCTGGGACACACAGAGCAGGAATGTGCTCACAGAGAACGTTTATCACCTGCATTTTCACCAGGGGCACTGATTTCTGTGCTCTTCTTCCTTCAACAGGATCATCTCCTCTAGATAACTCTGCACGACAGACCTACATTAAGCACTGATTCCAGCATCCCAGGGCCCAGTTGCTTCCCAGGCACGGGATGGAGGGTAAAAATGTAAAGAATTCCAGATAAACACATTTGGAAAGCCACTTAAAGCTACTGGACAGACAAAGGCGAGGAAGGCAGGGGAATATTTCTGCAGTGAACAGACAAAGAGGGACATCGTTCATCTGTCCAAGCGGGTGAGCTGCTCTCCAGCTCCAGACATTGAGTTTTGGAGACTTTCAAACACCAAGGAGTAAGAAAAGGAGCCCTAAAAAGAGCAGGGAAGTCACAGGGGAGGTGGAGGACATGGATCAGCTCTGCATTAAGGCTTGCCTGGCAGCTGCCACTGGTTTAATCCCACTGGTTTGACAGATTTTGGGGAATATTCAGCACGAGTGGGAATAAAGCTCCCACAGCAGGGACTGCTCAGAGGAACAAGCACTTTTAGTACCATAAAGCCAAGAATATCCCAAGACAAAGGCAATCCACCTGGAAGGTTTTCCTCCCTTCCCAAAGGGAGATAAAATAGCTGATAATAGATAAAATACAGCCCTCACCTGCTCCAAGCCCTACCAACCCACATCCAGCATCACCAGGCATCTGCTCCAAGCATTTGAGCCTGATTGTCTCCTTCCCCACCCCTTCCCACAGACCACGGATCCAGCTCCTCCTTCCAGGGCTCCCTGTCCACCTCCATCAGGCTGGACCTCACTGGGTGGTTTGAGGGGGAAATAAGAATTTTGAGTTTCATTACAGCTCTGCCAGCAGAGTCAGGATGATGGAGGTGGCTGTGGGGACAAGTCACGGAGTCAGCAAGGGCCTGAAGCAGAGCCAAGAGCTGCTTGATTCTGCTTAACCAAAAAACCTCATTTTTCCACCAAGTGAAGAATCAAAAAGATTATTCTGGGAAGCAGCAGCTCATTACTGTACCAAAGCATCAGGCTGAGCTGAGATGTCCCTGATTTCTGCAAGGCTGGGATCCCATCCTTCCTTTTCTCACCCAGTTCCCCTCAATGCCTGGAAAGGCTGACTGGAACAGGGACTCGGCAGAGCAAAAGGGATAAAATAGGAATTTATTGAAAGGATCCACCTTGGGCAGTGCAAGAGCCCAGCCAGGGCTGCACCCAAATCAAATCCAAGATGGATCCCACTCATGAGTTTTACACTTTTATAAGTTTTGGTTCACCCACACATTGGGGTCAATTGTCCAACCACAGCCCCAGGTTATGAAGTCTCAGCCCCCTGGCTTGCCCCTTTCCCTCACTGTTGTTTATGATTTTTGGGCACTGGGTGCCCTCGATTCTCCAGCTGGGAAGGGATTGCTTTGTCCAACGACCCTGTGAAGAGAACTCACCAACACCCAACAGGAAGTTTCAGAACCACACACCAGGCAGCAGAGAATCTGAAAAATATAAAAGCTAAAACCCAAGGCATGACCCTGATGAACCTGGAAGCAACCCCAGCCCAGCAGCTTTGCAAAGTGCAGCTGAACTGGTCAAAGCCACCTGCCCTGAGCACCCTGGGCTCCGTTCCAGCCTCCAGAAACCAGTTTGGGGGTCAATGGGAAGTTCATCTCAGCCCTCAGGAGAGGGGAACTTACCCATCCAATTAACAGCTCAAACACTGCTGCTTCTCATCCCTGCAGCCTCCCAGTGGTGGTGGGGTCTCTATGAATAATTGATGGCCAGGTGGAGCTGTGGTTATCAGCATGACTGCAACACTGTGCTGGGCAGAAATGGCCAATCCATGAGGAGCAGCCAGTTCCTCCTTCCCTCCTCACACACGAGCCTTCTGACCCCCTGGCTCTGTGCTGCATCTCCCTCCAGCCCTGGACACAAACTCCCAGGATGGTCTACAAGCATTTCACGGGCTCAATCCCGCAGTGGAGAAGTTGCAATTTCCCCAGGAATGCCTGGAATTTCCCCCTTTATGCAACACACGTTTGCAGGTTCCCTCTTTGATGAGGGAATATCTTCGTTTTCCAGGGGAGTATTCCCACACACGTGCTGTCTCTTTGAACAGCCAAGCCACCACCCTAAACCCAAGGCAGATGAATTGCTCTTCCTCCTTTTTAGGGCCTCTAAAACACTGAAATATTTTTTAAAAGTGTGCATGTTTTGATTTAAACCTCACAGCTCAGAGCAGGCTCTGTCTTCAGTTGCTTATTTGCCACTTAGCAGGAAGTGCTAGGTTTCGCCAATTGGAAAAAAAATCCCCCTCTTTTTTATTGTTATTATTATCAAAGCCTCATCTTATTTTGCAAGCAAAACTCCCATTTCTTGGTTTATTACCAGAAATGGGTGTTGCTTTAATGTTATATTATTGATAAATGACTATATGAAGGGGGAGACATTTCAGACTTGGAATTGAAGATCTCTCCAGAGATTATTTGTGCTTTCAATTTTTAACAAATTGAGCAGCTTGAGGAAACTTCTCCAACCTGAGAGCTGGATTTTTGCTGGAATAAACTCAGTGCATTTAAAGATGATTAAAGGGGTGGTCAACAAGGTAATTTCTCTGCTGTGGCACCCTCCTAGGAACAATGTCCTGCAGGGATTGCCTTCCTGGAGCACCAACTGTTCTCCAGGAGTTTCTCCTGGAAGCTTTTAAGGATGACACTGATCACCAACAAGAATCTCCAGGCCAGGAGATTCCCGTGTGCCAGCCTGCAGCCAGGGACAAAGCTCGGGCTGGACGGAAAAGTGAGTTTGGGGAGGATTTTTGAGCACAAGCAGCCACTTCCAAAGCTCAGGCTGCCAGCACGCTGCCCACCCCCGCCTCGAGCTCCCATGGAAAAGCACGGGATTTGGGAAAGCACACAGGTCATGCCCCCTCCTCGCAGACCCCGAGTCGGGTCTGAGCCCCCTGGGCACAGCAGGGCTGGAGTCCGAGCGCTGCCATCAGCAGGGCAGGGAGCGGAATTGCCGCGGGGATTCAGGCTCCACACCCGCGCCGCTCCGGGTTCTGCTGCTCAGCACCACCTGTGGCTGGGCTTGAAGGACTGCTCGGTTTAGCTCAGCTCTCAATGTACTTCATACTTGAAGGTCAAAAATATTTTCTCTCTCTACCTGCAAATTCTCATCAACATCCCTGCTCCACCCCCAGCTCATGGGTTCTTATTCCAAGGCAAAAATCTCCTGCCAGATAAAATATTTCTTGAGACTTCCCATCTGCTGATCTCAAAGTGTGGATCAGTGTTCAAACTGCATGGAGGTTTGCCTTGGCCTCAGCACAAATCGGGCAGAGGATGAAGTGAGAGACTTCCTAGGAACACATTCCAGCCCAGCCAAGCCATCATCCCAGTTCAACACAGCAGCAACATCTGAAAGGCAGTGTCAGGAAGAGATCAGAAAACAGGATTCTGTCTCCAAAAGAGATGCCAGGCTGTTGATACCATTTCCTCCTGATTTCAGGTTGAAAGGAAAAACTAAAAGTCAGATCTTGAGATATTTTGCAGAATGAAAATTCTGAGATATTCCAAAATAGAAATATTTACTTTAATGAGCAGCCCAAAAACCTGAACCAAATTGAGTCAGGATCAGGATAAGGCCAAAGTGAAAGGGCAAAATAAGCATTTTAATTTCAAACCGTTTCCAAATTTCCTCTGACACTCAGTTGAAGGAGAATTTGTTCCTGCAGCACCTTCCACCACAGGCAAGACAGTAATTCTTAGGGAAACTCTCCCTGTCACCCTTTGGGACCAGGAAACCAAGTTTCTCCTGCTCGAAATAAACTCAAGGAAACGAGACAGAAGTTGTAACCTCTCAACAAAATACAATTTTGAAATTGTCTCCTCTGCGTGTCCCTTTTGTCTCAGTTCAGGGCCTTATCTCCAGAATTCAGGGTACAGACACCAGATTGCTCCCTGGAAGAACAGGGACTCTTAACAGGACTGAAGGGAGATGAGCAAAATTCAACAGTTGAAAAAACCAGCATAGAGCAGGCATGCTGTGCGTGCGCCATTCTAGCCTTGTTTCAAGCTCCAATGCGCTGATTTATGATTGAAATGGAGGGGAGAGGAGAAAAAGCTCTTTTAGCTGTGGCTGCAGCGCTGGGATGGCTCGGGACGGGATCCGCATCCTCGCAGTGCCCTCTCGTGGGCACCGCTCCCGCTGCAGCCCGGGCCCGCCAGTCCGGAGGGGACACGGGGAATGGCAATGGCACGGCAGCGGCACGGCAGCGACACGGGGAATGGCAATGGCACGGCAGCGACACGGGGAATGGCAATGGCACCCAGGGGTGCTCCAGGACCCGCGTGTCCCTTCAGGACACACTGGATCCTGTCCCGCACCTTCATCCGCACCATTCCTCCTCTCTGAGCAGACTCATCTCCTTTCAGACCAACCTGGGCCTCACCTCCCGCAGCAGTGACTTTTGGCACCTCGTTAAATGTCCCATTCAAGGCTCTTTGCCACCTGATTTCTGACAGAGCCAGCAAGGAGCCGAACCTCGACCTACGAATCCCTTCCTGAGCAGCGAGAATTTCATCTTGCACCGCGCACCAGGCACAAACCAGGACCCTCAAGGCAGGAAAAATGAGCCGACCCTTTCAAAACCATCATGCCAGGCTGTGTGTCCCCCCTCAAAAACCATCACGCCAGGCTGTGTCCCCTCAGCCTCAGTGCCACAGCAGCACCAGATCTTGGTGAGGGAGGGGAGCAGGAATGATGCTGGGGCTGGGAATTTGCCTTGCCAGCATTCCCACCTCTCCCTCTGCAGGCTCTGGGCTCTCCAGGGAGGTCAGTGGCTGAGCACAGGAGGTCCTGCAGGCACAGCCAGGTGTTGTCTTGGCTGAAGGGAGAGGCTGGGAAGGGATTCAGGGGTGAAGGTCTCCCCCAGGCTTGCCAGATGTGATAGCTGGGTCAGAAGCACAGCCTGTACATGCAGGGAGATGAAATAATACATCATTTAAAAGGGTTTGCTCTGGGCAGAAGGATGGCAAGAAGGACTCTCAGGATCTGCTTCTCTGCACAAGGACATTTTCTAAGACCCAGACATCCCTTCACCATTGCACCACATTCAAGTGACCATCTGGGTGTGGGTGCTAAACACCTTGTATGCTGACCTACAGTACAACCCAGTCCTTTTTCCAGGGTTTGTAGCAGCTTTCAAAGCCTCTCACATGCAGGATTTTGCCTGTTCTTTCAGCCTCTTTTGATGACTTGATCTATTTCCACAGCAAGCAGGCCTGAAAAGATAATCTGCCTCTGAATTTCTATTTAATTCTGGTAGTATCAGCATTATGTGATACCCAGTGAACTCTAAATGATCCCTTTGCTCCTCCAGACTCATGGCAGAATAATTCCAGACTAAATGTTAAGATAACAGCTTAAATCCAAACTTAATCCCATTCTGTTGGAAGTGTTTGATTCAAGATTTACCCCTAGAAAGAACAGACCTCTGTTCTAACCTAGCAGGAGTTCCCATGCTGGGATCCCATCTCTCCCAGACATGGCTTTTCCATACTCATAGAGATCAAAATTTCTCTAACTTCAAGTCTTATATTCCCAAACATTATTTGCATTCATGACAACTGCAACTTACTCTTCAAAATAATCCACCTTAATGCCAAGGAACTAAAAATGGGAGAAGAGAGTGGGAGCCACCCCAGACAAAGCTGCTTTTCTATCCAAAGACCCCAAGGTAACTCAGGAAAAGCAAAAAACTTCGGCTCCTTTTGGTTGCCCCCATTCTTGGCTCCTCCATAAAGGAGCAGGGTGAATTTGATTTTATTTTAACACTTTCCTGACATCCTCCCCTCAGTGTGGAACAGATCAGCTTTGCTTTGGATCCCTGCAGGGAAAGCATGGACAAAGGATTAGGGCTTGGGTTTGTGCCTGTCATCTCATGCTCTGGTCCTGTAAGACTGGAGGAAGGAGTGAATCCCTGGAAATAGACTATTTTAAGGATTATTTTAGCTTTCCTCTCCTGTATCCCTGACTCTAAGCAAGAGACAGGGAATGCATCACATCCTTGTCCTTCTTCTGCCAGCTGGCAACACCTTGGCATCCCAAAATCCTCCATATTTCCCCTGAAATGCAGAATTCCCCTTAGACAGGGTTGGACAATGACCTTGTTCATCTGGCCTGAATGCAGGACGGGACTCAGAGCCAGGGGCTGTGGAAAAGCCAGGCCCTTCACCCCTCAGCCAGCTCTGGAGAGCCACACAAGGCCAAGATCCAAGCATAGGTTCGCTTGGGGGACAAGAGGAAAACCCTCCCTGACATGAGCCTGTTTGCAGCCAGCAGAAATTCCAGCCAGGAGAGCAGGAGGGAGATCAAGAGCTCTGCAGAGCCAGACCTGTAATGCCAGTTGTGCAGCACCTATGCACAGAGCTGAGCCTAAGGCTACACTCTCACTGCTCCCCAGATCTCCCAGTTTTATGCATTTCTTCCAAACTTTGATGCAGGATCTATTCCTCAGATCCAAATCCCTGCCTGAGGCGCCACAGGACAGAGTGAAAGTTCCTTTCTGAGGCTGGATTTCTCCATCTCCAGCCTGTTTGTGCTATCCCACCCACTTCCCAGCCCTTGCCAGGAACATGGGTTTCTGCAAGCTTGTTCTTGTGCAAGGCACAGCCCTGCAAATGGCAGAAAATGTGCTTTGTTCCCAAGTTCTGCCTCGTGAAGGCTGGAGGTGGAGTGAGAGGATGCACCCAGGGAAACCTGGCTTCAAACAGCCCTGCTTGTCACTGCCACATTCCCTGAGCCTTTTCCAGCCATGCAAAACAAGCAGGGAAGAGAGGAGGTGCTCCCAGGCACACCTGAAGCCATTGAGCTGCCAAGGAAATGCTGAGGGCAGGAGGAATAAGATGCTTTATTTGCAACTCAGCTCCAGCTGGGGCTGCACACAGGTTCCCCTCCTCTGCCACAAGAGCAGCTACCTGACCTCAGTCGAGTCCCTGTTGTCACCAGACTCTCAAGAGGGTGAGAAAAGACCAAACCCTTCAGGACAGGGAGTCTCACCCTGAATTCCACCCAGATTTCAAACCTGCCAATGCCCATCCAAAACAACCTGGGATCACTACTGAGGTAAAACTGTGCTGTTTGCAAATCCCTGCTGTCAGCCAGCTGGTGAAGACCTTTGGGGAGGAGGAGAAATTCTTTTAGGTGAGGCTGGAATGGAGGAAACAAGGGGCAGAAGAGCCCTGGCACACAGCTCCCACAGCTCTCAGCACTTTGCCAGACTTGCAGCTGGCACAGACAGGCCAAGGTGTTTTCCTCTGCCTCCTCCCAAGGCTGGGAGGGAGCAGACATTTCCTCCCAGGCAGCACAGGGCCTCAGGCAGGCATGCCAAGCTCAAGCTCACCCACAGCCCTTCCATCTTCCCTGCCAGCACAGAATTCCCAGGTGAGAGATGAAAAGCAAACGCCTTAAACCAGCTTGGAACTGGAGTCCTGTGAAAGCAGAGCTCCCAAAAGGGAATTGATATTGAAAGAGAGGGGCTTTGAGCAAGAGCCTTGGGAGCTGACCTGCTGCCAGGGACACCAGCACCCACTTGGCTTCTTTCCATTACAACTGCCCTGGTTCCATCTGTGCCATCCCTGCAGACTGGACCCCAATGGTGACAAAAGACAATCCAGGGATAAACTGCATCCATGGAAGAGGGAATCAGAGTGGTCAGGGATGCAGCACAAAGAGCACAAATACCAGGACACTGCAATTGGATTCTTATACCCAGCTGCTTTGAACAGCTCTGCTTTTAATTACATGTTTTTCAACACTCCTCCATTCTCCCCACCCCATTCTGTGACTCATGGCTTGGACTTCTGAGCAGAACAGGGATTCCCAGGACTGCTGCAGATGAAGGAAACACCAGTAGCAGCAGACTCCAGGTGTAGTCCACACAAAAAGAAAGACAGGTGCCCTTGGCTGTACAGCAAAGGTTTCATTTAAAGAGGTGGCTTGAGTGCAAGCAGCATCATAATTCATCTCAAGGCTCTACTGTTAAGTCACTTGAGAAAATTCAAAGGTTAAAAGGTCCAGAAGTTTCTTATTCAGACTCAGAGTTGGTTGAACACCCCATTTTGGCAGGGTGTTTCTCAAATGGTGCTCCACCAGAGGACACTCAAAAAAGCACAATTCCCCCCCATCCTCTCACCCACAGCTACTCTTGCAGTGAATTCCCATCTCCTGCAGCTCTCCAGACAGAGATATGGGACTCACTGATTAAACTTTGGATATCTTCCCCTAACCACACTGCTTCAGAATAATCTAAGAGGCAGCCATCAAAGCTATTCTCATTTCTAGCTTCAAAGAAGACCCTCCAAACAAAAGGAAACACTTCAGTAAAGCGTGTATAAACAGGGAGCATCTGGTCTTTCCCCAGCAGCACTGAGCCTTGAGACAGAAATGCAAGAAAAGAGCTCCCAAGGAAGTCAGGTAACAAATAAAGCATCTTGTGTGGGTACAGCTCTTCCTCAGAGCCCCCTGAGTGTTTCTCTGCTTCTTCTACAGAGGCAAAGCCCCACGGAGAGCAGCACACACCTGGCTCAGCCCATTGCATCTGTCTCAGCTCTTTGTTCTCTGCATCAGGCTCTGGCAGGAGGCAGGAACCATCTGCTCCTCCAGGGATACAGATCCTGCAACTTAATGGAAATGCTCCTCTGGGTCAAGTGGCAAAGCCAACTGCTCTCTTAATGCACCCATCTTCATTTTGGGGAGCGAGGGAATCAATTAACAGCCTCTGAGCAGGGTGGTCTCCTGGTGAGCAGTCACCTGTCAGAGCTCACACCCAGCTTTTAGTGCACCCAGGCCAAGCCTCCACCCCACTGCCTGCAGCAGCTCTGCTGCAACCTCTGCCTTCATCTGGAGGTCCCAGAAAGCTTCAGGGGAAAGCTGCAGCCCCACAAAAGCATTTGCTAAGCCAGCAGGAAAAGGTAAATCCACTGACAGGGACAAAACCTGTCTGTGAATAAGACAACATACAAGCAAGACAGCACAGCCACAAGAAAGAAGCTTCTCTCTGGATAGAGACACTTTCCCCATCCATGATATCCTGGGTGAGGATTTTTTTGTTGTTTAAAATACTGACATCACAGAAGCTTTACAGCTTTGTTTCTCCAGCTCCCTCACCATTCAAGATGTTCACAGCTCAATTACTCTAAATTAGTCAAGAGACCCCTCGGCCTCTGTGAGCTCTGAGAAAAAGCTGGACCACACCCCAGCTCTTTCACCTTTGGAGGGGCAGTTTGGAAGCATCTCTAAATATAACTAGCCCTGATTTTCTTCAAACAACCCAGAAATTCATATGGTGCCTAAGTAAACTTGTCACAAAACTATATCAACAAGTCCTAAGAGCACAGGAGTGTTGTTACCTGCACTCCATCTTAATAACAGCAGTCTGGCTGTGTATCTGAAAATGAACCAGTGATTAGCTCATGGATCCAAATTATCTGTGCCACGTAGCCCAACTCCTGAAGCCAACTTCATTTTTAAAATGCTTTCAGCCCAGGTAGTTCCCAAACAGAACAGTAAATCACTGATCTCACTGAGCAGAACTCATTTTGCAATTAATTCTCTCTCTTTCTGTGGGACAAAGACTCCTTGCTCTAAGTCAGGAGATCAGAACGTGGCCTGCAGGGCTGAGAGCTTGGGTAACACCTAGATAATACCAATACACCCCTGCCATGAGCCTCATGAATAATGATGAGCATGACAGAGGTGAGGAGATCATCACCGGCACAGAGGGACTCAGGTGTGCTAAGCACAGCAAAGCTGTGAAGTGCAGTAAGGGATTTCAAGGTGCTGTAGGGATTGCTGAAATGCAATTATCCAGGCAGAGCAGAGGGCAGCACCTGCTTGAGCAGTTGTAGATGCCAGGCTTTTAGGATAGAGAAGAATCATGGAATAGCTTGGCTTGGAAGGGACCTTAAAGACTCACCAGCTCCAGCCCCCTGACATAGGGAGAGGCTTAGTGAAGGTTTAATTCAATTAAAAATTTATTTAACAAACCAGCAGTAGATTATCATGACAAGGTGTGAAAACTGCTACAGCCTCTTCAGGGAAAATGTCAGGGAGGAGACAGAACCAGAAAATGTAAAGGCAATTAAATGTCAGTGAAGAAACTAAAACCCCAATTCTTGTAGGAGTGGGAAGCTTTCCCACCTTTTCCTCCAAGGAAGACCAGCTCATAAATTCTGTCTTAATATTTTACAGGGTTTCATACTGAATGAAAACCATTCCTAACCTAACACAATTGCTGTGTGATCATTCATAAACATTTCTATCCCAAATTCTTGTTAAGAAATGCCACTGAATTTGGTGTGTTGTAAGAACTGACACCTGCAGTGTTACATTCAGTGCCTCAGGTGTAATTGCTGCTGTAAAACTGTGGGATTATATTATTTTGGTTTGGGATTTTCCCTCTCTTCAAGGTGAGGAAGGATGGGGAAAGCAGTAGAAGATCAGCTTTGAGAGAACCCTTCTGTCCGACAAATTACCAAAACAAGAGTTTCTGAACTGTCACAGATTCTGCTCAGTAAGAGTCCCTGAAGCAGCTCCTGACAGGGAGTCGTGGGAGTTCAGCTGAAGGTACTAAACCAGAGCCTGAGAGCACACAATCAACATTTTTACTAATTGTTTTAAACCAAGACAAGCAATACTGTGCCAGAGTTTTGTAGGAAGAGGTCCTGGGGTAGAAGCTGGACAGTCAAGCCTAAAGCTGTGATCCAAAAGAGCTCCTGAGCTGGTACAGGAGCTCCTGAAGCAGCTGAAAACATTTCCAAGAGCATTTTCAGAGG
The DNA here is from genome assembly GCA_013397375.1 of Toxostoma redivivum. NCBI lineage: Eukaryota > Metazoa > Chordata > Aves > Passeriformes > Mimidae > Toxostoma > Toxostoma redivivum. The sequence continues at coordinate 1,092,474 of VXBI01003627.1, forward strand.
CAGAACAGCTCCTGCACAAGCAGCCCAGGAGAAACTCAGGTGTGCTCTGAGCTCCTGGCCTGCAATCCCAGTTTATCCTGGTGAGCCAGGCCTGCCACACACTGAACCTTCTGGAATCACTGCTCTATCCTAGCTAGTGACTAAAACATTCCCCAGTGCATGGAGGAGCCTTTCTGAGGGAAATGGTTAAATGGAGCTGCAGCCTCCCTGAGTTTCACAGCTTGGGGGGATTTTCCCATCTCTGTCCTTCATTCCCACTGAAGTCAATCAGCTTCCAGGGAAGATAAAGGCAGCACATTTTAAGCCAACAGCATTTTAACAGCAAATCCTGACTAACAAAACAATAAACATTCCTCAGTCTGCTCTGTTTAAACCTTCCTGCTTTCCCTGCATGTCAAAAATAGACTTGAGCTGTCACTCAGGGCTCTGGTGTTTTTAACAGTGCCATGCAGCTATAGGTGAAAGATTGCTCAAGTCCATTTGAGCACCATCTATCAGTAATTCCCACTGCAAGCCTGCATTGCCATTACATGCCCAGCACAATCCATCAGATTTGGTGCTTCCAGCAGATTCATTCCAGCTCTCAGAGAGAAGGAGGCTCTGAATTCCCTGGAGCATCTGCAGCTGGCCTCAGCCTCCTGGAGAATATTTTCACTAATTGAAATGAAAACAATCATCAGACCATGGATTTGATTAGAAATGCTGCTGAGCCTCACTCACTTTCCCTCTTCAATTCCCTCCCTCCCCACACACAGAAGAGCAGAAAGTGTCTTAGTCCAACTTCTATTTTTGTTAAAAAGGACATTAGTCTTGTTCCCACTAAAATTTGGAAACCCAGACAGGAGTTTCAGCATTAGGCAGGATGTAAAGAAATCCACTTCTTGCCAGGACTTTGTGCTTCTCCAATAACTTCAAGAAATGCAAAAAAAACCCCTGAATGCAGAGCCAAAACACACCACTTGGTCTCACATGGGATCTGATCAAACATCCAAAGGCATCTGAAATTCCAGGAAGGCAAAGCTTCCTCATTCTTAAAGAATATACCAAAATATACAAAAGGAATGAATTTATTTCAGTCCACATCCCTCATAATTTATCCCTGTGATCAATACAACCCAACAGTGCCTCGATATTCCAGGCACTTACCTGCAGTCTATGGGAGATACAGGACACCGTTCAATTAAAGTACAATAAAATATGTTAAACATTTGTTTGTTTGAAATTCAAAAGGGGTTTCACATCCATCTGCTTAGCCCATCTCCTCCAAAAACCGTAAATCTCCAGCTAAACCAAACCATATTCCTACATTTAAAACCTAGGAGTGAGCTCAAAGACCAGAGGAATTTGCAAGCACTTTTCCTCCTTCCCAACAGCTCCCATGGCCTTTGACAAGTCTCAAAACTCCACCAGGAGCAGAGGGACTTCTTATCTTTCATCTGGGAGATGTGTTTTGAAAGATATTTTGCTGCTGGCCTGCTGGTATTTGCATAGGAGCATGCTGGGGCTGAAAAGGACCTGACTTCATCCCAAAAATGCTGTTAAAAGGCAGGGCTAGCCCATGCTTGCCTGGCAGATAGCCAGCCTCATCTGAAAGTCACCCTGAACGTGTAACTGGGTGGAGGAAATCACTGATAAACACTCAGCTGATAGCTGAAGCAGAGAGCTCAGTATCAGATCCAGGTGAACAGCACGAGCACAGAAACAGGGAAAAAAAGATGGAATTCTGGACAGTTCAGGCACAAGAAACAAGCAGTACATTAATCCTGGATGCATTTCCTCCAGGGATTCTAAAATCCCATCACCCACCCTTCCTGAAACAACATCTTCTGGTGCCAAAGGTGATCCTGCAGTATGAGCCCCTCTCAGGGAGAGTCCTCCAAGGAGATAAGGCCTATCAGCTGGGATAGGACCAGCTGGGAAAGGCACCAGCTGGCTCCAGTGAATGTCAAGGTGACACAGGATGTACAAATCCAGGAAGTTCATGGAGGAAATGAATCCATAAATCCTCGTCCTGCAAGAGCTTGGGATGTGCTTCACTCCACACTGGGCTAAATCCTGGGCTGGGGACCAGGCATCCTATTGTACTGATGCCTTGGGTTTTAGCTTTTATATTTTTCAGATTCTCTGCTGCTTAGTGTGTAACTCTGAAACTTCACATTAGGTGTTGGTGAGTTCTCTTCACAGGGTCATTGGACAAAACAATTCCTTTCTAGCTGGAGAATCAAGGACACCTGGTACCCAAAAATCATAAATGACAGTGAGGGAAAGGGGGCAAGCCAGGGGGCTGAGACTTCATAACCTGGGGCTGTGGTTGAACAATTGACCCCAATGTGTGGCTGAACCAAACTTATAAAAGTGTAAAACTCATGAGTGGGTTCCATCTTGGATTTGATGTCGGTATAGCCCTGGCTGGGCTCTTGCACTGCCCAAGGTGGATCCTTTCAATAAATTCCTATTTTATCCCTTTTGCTCTGCCGAGTCCCTGTTCCAGGTCAGCCTTTCCAGGCAACAGTACCTTGAGGATGCTGAATCCAAGGGCTCATCATGATGGGCAGGAATTAGCTCTGAGATGCTGCTGCTATCCCCTGACCAGCCTTCCAATCCCAGATTTTAAAGGAAGGCAGAAATAACCTTCAGTGCTTAGACTTTAACTGGTTGGAAGATGCAGCCTCCTCCTGGAGAGCAGGAGGTGCCATCTGAAATGAGAACAACATTGTGAAAGGAAGCCATTGGAATTTGTTCCAGGGGAAGGTTGAAAGCCTCCCCAGCACTACTCAGAGCAGGAGGAGGGAAAGCCAAGAGCAGAAAACTGAGAGCAAGGCAGAGAGAGCTTGGTGAGTTTAAAGAGCTTTCACAATCCTCAAATCCTCAGGCTTCCCTGAGGATCCATCATCCCTGCTCCAGACCAGCAGCAGTGAGGTGGTCTCCCCCTTCAGAGAGCTTTGGATGATAACCAGCAGGAACATTACAGCTGAGCTTCAAGGACTGAGCATTCCCCCAGGATTCATGGATGGCAACACTGAGCCAGAAGGATGCATTTAACAGTTGCTCAAGTTCTGGCACCTGCATGTATTTCCTTCTGATAAAGTCCAACACAGGCAGGCTTCAGATGTTGTGTAAATATTGTCAGCACTCTGGCAGAGCTCCCCTTTTTTATGATTTGTTTTACACAATCCCCAAGTGTTTCATAAACACTAATTATATCTCCCCATTCCTCTAAACAAGCGGTGAGCGCTCCACGCAGGAGGAAACAAAGGCAAAGTGAGGATCTGCTTCCCTCCAACAAGGTGAGCAGGCTGGGGGAGCTTTATCTCCTCCCACGAATGAGGCCACCACCTGACAGGAGATGATATTTACTGTGATTTAGCACTGTTGCCACCTCAAATATGATTTAAGGTTTCCAGAGCAACATGCTGAACCCAGAGTCCAGCATTAGGAGTTTCTCATTGACAGCTTAATTTCTCCTGAGCACAGAGGGAGCTTCCTTTCCAGCATCCTGTCAAACTGTTCCACCCAGCTCCTCAAACTGTGAATGGCATTCCTAGGCCATGGATCCTCTCCCAGATCTTGCAGATATCTTCAAAGCAGTAACAGTACAACCAGTTCTGTCCCAGCACAGAGATTTCCCCTTTGCATTTTGCCCCAGTCCATGACTCCACCAGGCTGAAGACATCACCTGGGTCCATATTTCCCTAAAGACTGCTCTGTCAATTCCTGTGAGCTTGCCAGGCCTCTTGGAGTACCAGCAAATATCAAAAGAATCGAGCACCACAAATGAGATTGGAGCTCAGGAGAGCACTCCCAGAATTTCCATGGGAGTGGTGGTTCTGTGCAAAGCTTTTACTTTATGATTCATGTCTAACTTGCAATAAACCCAGCTTCAAGAAGTCACTTTGCTGCAGAGCACTCCTGTTTTCCATCTCCTACTGCTGAGTCTAGAGCTGGGTGTTGTTGGAACTGAGAGATTAAACACAAAAAGGGAAGATAAATGGACACGATATCCTTGGCAAAGAGCAAGGCCTCAAGTCTTAACATGTTTCTTCATCACCTGGAAAAGGATGTTTCAAGAGCTGGAGATAAGTGGGACATGACCAGTTAAGCTCCTTTCCTTCCCCTGGAGCCCAGGGAAGCAGCAGGGGTCACATCAGACACGCTGCCCACCACAGAAGGCATTTCAGAGCCAGTGGAGCGTGCTAAGGAGCACTGGGGATCTGCACTTGGACATGAAAACAACATTAAAGAGAGGTTCAGAGGCGGCTCTGCTAAAAGGAAAATAAAACTATTGATTTTTGCTAAGCCTTGACAATTCCCCAGCAGCTGCCCATCCCAGTTTCAGACAATAAACCAGTAACAAGCTGCCACTGACAGGGCACACAGCCCCAGCTCCCAGGTGAGCTCAGTGCCAGCACTGCTGGCATGTTTTAGCTCCCACAAGGAGCTCCTTTCAAACTCCAGCACAACCCCAGCATGGAATACTACACGAGCCTGGAGGAAGGTTGGGATGAGCCCCAGGTTTGCAAGAAACCTTCAAAACACACCTTTAAAGGGAATTAAAGCTCACCCAAGGCTCCATATTTGAGCTAATTGCTTTAGCACTAGGGAAAATGCCACAAGACATTAAATCTGCTGCTGACTCTCACTCATTTGCACTCCTGATCCCATTTTCCCTCTGATCTGGTGATTTGAAAGCAGCCTAAAACTCCCCAGCACCTGCAGCCAACAGGCTGTGGCACTGAGGACTCCAAACCAACCTGTGCCATGAAGCCAGCAGCCTTTAGCATTGCCTGGAACAGGGCAAGGAGTTTGACAGGACTCATCCCAGCATTCCCATTCTCTCCCCTATTTACCAGTCAGCTGCTCATTGCACTCAGCCATGGGCAGCAATTCCTGGCCTCTCCAGCCACATTCCCAGCATCTCCTGCATCCCAGCCCTTCCTCCTCTTCCCAAACGATGGGAAACCCCATGAGTGGAGGGGAGGGTTTCTCATTTATGGCCTTGCAATGCCTCTTAGGGACAGGAGTCTGCCATGACAGGCAAGTTCTGCACTACTAACCAGGGCTGTGAGCTCTCCAGAGACACTTGCCCCAAAATGTAGAAGTAAAATACACCTAATGCAGGTGAGAGTGACTTAAAAATAGTCTAAACCACCAGAGACTGTTTTAACTGTAATATAGAGGTGAAAAATTCCATATAGTACATAATTTGATCTCTAAAAAAATAGTTTACAGTGGGAGAAATTACTTTTTTACAAGAACAGATTACACCTAAACAAGCTTGAGTGAGAGGAAAAAGAAATAAACAACTTCACCCTCACTACAAAGCACAGCTGACAGGAAGTTTAATACTAGCATTGGGGCATCAAAATCTGCAAACATTTACTGTGCTCTGACATGAAAGCAGCAGGATTTGGGGCAGAGGTTATATTTTTATTATGCCTGGCACAAAAAACCCCTCCACTCTACAACAGCATGAGAAAGATATTTAACTAGAGTAAGAAGCCAGGACAGACTGCTTGCATCAGTTCCATCTCAGGGGCACCCTGAACCACTGAAGCCAAAATTTGCATCCTGAAATTCTTAATATTCACTTTATGGTCAAACTGAATAAACCCCACAGATTTTCTGCTGCTACCCCCAGTAGTCTGGAATAAAAGGCCGTGCCAACTCAGCAGGCAGACTCCAGCTGGGTTCAAGATGAAGCATGTGCACACCAGTTCGCTCTGTAATTGGAGTGGTTTGTGGCATTGCACCTTATATGAGGATTAGACTCCTAAATTCCAAGCTCAGGCTTTGTTAACAAGCCTTGCCTAACTTGTGGCAACAACCACCCTTTACTCAGCATGAAGAGGAATTTGGAAAAGGCACCAAGGAGAAGAAAGCAAACCTGAGGAGGTCCAGCTACTGTGGGAAAAGTGCGTTTTAGACTCTTCCAGCTACACACATCCAATTTTTCAGTGTCAGCAATACAAGCTGTGGGCTGAAAAATCCCAACTCAGCTTTGGTTTCTACCTGCCACTTCAAGACAAATAATAAAACACATTGAGATTGACAAGAAATAGCATCCACTTCTTTCTGTTTGAATCATGAGGCAGAAAAGCTTTAAAGTGTCTTGAGAACAAAATCACAATAAACAGAGTATGTGGGAGGAATATTTTTAATAGGTTTTGTAAACTCTCTTTTCTGAAAGATATATTGCAAAATCCTTTAAAAATCATGAACCATGACCTTGCTTTGTCCTTTGAATCAAGCCTGTCTGGAATGTTGAACACTTCAATTTGGGTGCAGACAGGAGCCAGCAGAGCAAAACTGATGGAGAAAAGTTTCAATTGGCGACAAAAAGTGTTTCTAAGCTTTTGCCAATCGATGCAAAGCTTCAGAGGTGTGGTGTGCTCAGATGGCATTCCTCAGGAACAGGCACTGCATCCTGCACAGGCTGAGTGGGAGCAAAGGAGCTCCTGGCCTGGGGAAATCATTCCTGATTTCTGCTCAGTCCAGGGACAAAGCAAACAAACTTCTCAGAGGAAGAGGCAAGACATTCCCTTGCTCTTCTTCACTCTTTTCAAAAGGCAATATTTAGTACCTGCTGCTCACACACCAGGCCAGAGCACAGAGTAGCCAAAGCAAAAGCACAGGCAGGGCTTGGCTCAAGCACTGGGAAAGGAATCCTGGCACTGTGGGTGCAGACCAGGCTGCAAACACAGCCCTGCTCCACTCAGGGGCAACGGTTTGGAAGCTCTCATCAAAAAGATGCTTTACACCTGCTATTTCCCTCTCTGGAGACCAAACCAGGCTGGGAGGCAGCTCTCCATCTCCAGAGCAATTTGACAGCTTTGTGTGCTCTGCCTTTCCTGCAGGACACAGAGGGACATGTGGCTTGTGGCATCGGGCAGCCTTCAAAAGCTTCCCCACCACTGCAAATTAATTAATCTCAAGGAAGGAAGAGCACACCAAAACAAAGCAGGCTCTGAGCAGAAAGGCTGCCTCCAGGGAAGTTCTGTTGCCTCCTTCTCCTGCCTCCTCCATCTTATCCCTCCATAAAATTCAGCTTCAAGTCCTGACAAGCAGCACTTTTAATGTTCTGAGCTGCACAAAGCAGCAGGGTACACGTGCTCCAGAGCTGCTCCATCTCCTCCCACCCCTCCCCTCTGCACCTCTGCTCACCCCAATTTCCAGGACACTAATTTAATGAAGATTAATGGGTACCCTCCAAACACGCACTCTGTGCTATTTCTGGAAGAGAAGCATCACGTCATTTTCATATTAAAGGAGCGTTTTTCCCCACCCTGAGCACATGAAGTTGAAATGCTGCTTAGCACTGGGTGCCTGTTCCATTAAAGGCAGGGGAAACCCTCCAACCTTCACTTCAGAAGTGGAACAACTCTGATTTTTCCATGCTATCTCCCCAGAAACAACATTGCAACATGGCTGTAGGGTGTTAAGAGGCTGCAGAGGTAGGGATAACACTTTAAATAACATCAGGTGGCCAGAATAAGATTAGAATACAGCAACTAATAGATTAATACTTATCTTTTCCAAGTATTTTGTTGATGACCAGTAGGATAACAAGCTGGCTGCTTAGATTCTGCTCCAAAGTTGACCAAAATTGCAAAAAAATTCATGGATTTCCCAGCATATAGCACAGGGGAGGAAAAAGCCAAGAGAAGCTATTTATCAGCCAAGCTGTGTATAACCACAGATCTGAAACTTCTCATTGTCTAAGACTGAGCTTAAACCATTCTTGCACTGGTGCCACATGTAAAGCAGCTTAGGCTGTGCTTAATCAGAGTCTAGAGAAGCTGATACACATCAGATCCTCAGCCTTAAATAGGTGCTTCCACCACCTTTAGGACTTCTGTCCACTCCAGCACCATATCTGGGGGCTTGCACAGAGCATAACTTGGCTATTAGGACTTCCTAGTTCTGTCTGCTCTCATTTTGACTTCATCCCAGTGCTAACACTTCCAAACATTCCTGCAGCTTGCACCATTACTAAATGGAAGACTACAGAACAGAAAATTCCCTGGACTTTTCATCAAATTGCTTGCACATCTCCTTGCCTTGAAGGTACTTTGTACTTTAACCCACAGTCACTGGCCCAGTACTGGGATTACTGTCCAGCTTTGCCTCTTTCAGGAATTTCCACTCTTCCTCCAAGTCTGGATCAATCCCACACTTAGCCATAGGGGAAAAAAGTCTTTGCAATCTGCAACAACTTCATGATTTAGGACACAAAGCCTTGTTTGACTAAATCATTACACAGCAGCCCTGAGAGTGCCTGCTGGGAATATGCCAAATTCATATTTCTGTCATTTTCCCCATCCTGCATGTCCACATATCCGTTTATCCTCATTTCATTAGCAAATCGCCCCATCCATTTACTCAGCTATTTGTCAGTGGGGCTGTCACTTTAATTACCTCTGTCTACATGGATTGCTATTATTTATCTGTCTTGTTTGCAGTGCACCAGCCACCAAAACATCCCTCCCTGAGCTCAGACACTGATATTATCAGAGAGCCTGACCCAGGGAGCAAAGCTCTTAGGAAGACAAACTGTTTCCAAGCACATTTGTGAATTTTCCTGTCTCCTCAAGAGCTAACAGCGATGACACCCCTGAAAAGTCAGTCAGCAGCACCCCCTGAGCAGGAAGGGGGTTTAAACCCCACACCCATATAACCACACAGCAATGGGGCCTGCCATGGGTACCCACAGGTGCAATCCATGGGCACAGACCTGCAGTAGGGTGGCTGTCACAAAGCAATGGAATTCAGCAAGGTTTGGGTCCATCTCCACCTGCACAGGCCCTCTGAAACTTTTCTCACGTTTATCTGTGGGGTTTATGGTGACACTATAGAGATGTCCGTCACCCCATGGAATGAAACCCTCTGAAAAGGTCCTGCACATTAACTCTTCCTACATATCCTACTCCATTCCTTGTCTTTGGATGATTTTTGAAGAAACCCTACAGAATTCTCCCTAAAATGAAGTTTTCTTGGTAGAAACCTGCTGGAAAGGCTTCCTAAGGGATCCTTTGTATGCAGGGAGTGGCAGCCACACTTGCATTAGGGGGATAGGAGGAAACCCTATTCCCTTCTCCGGGGAAGGGACTTTTCCAGCATCTCTGACAGGGTTAACCTGTGCTGGGCTGGAAGGGAGAGGAGCAGCTCCTCATCCACGTGGCCTGTTCAGCCAGATTCCCTTCCACAGGCAGCACCCCCATCCTGCAGCCTACCTGGGCTCAGCACACAAATGAGCACTGGCTCAGACTGACCAGCACCTGCATTGGTGCATGAGCAGTGGGGAGAGCACCCCCATTCCCAGCAGCTCATTCCAGCTGTGGCTCAGCTCCTGCACACCACTTCCAGCTGTGGAGCCATGCCCAGCACCAGCTGGAGGCTGCACACCCACCTGGCCTCAGCAAGAGCCACTTGGAAGCCCACAGGTGTGCACAAACAGCCAGGCCCAAGGTGAGAACAGCCTGGCTTTAGCCAGAACCATCCATGGCCCCACCTGGCAGGCTCAGCAGGGCCCACAGATCTTTCCCACTGGATTTTCCCAGCCTCCAGCACTCTGTGGTTGCTCCTGCAGTGCTCACATGCACACCCAGCCCACACATTCCAGCACACATCTCCTGCAGTCCCACAGCTGCTCTGCCTCCTTCTCCTGGTGCCAGCAGTGGCTGTGCCAGTGCCTCACACCCACAGGGCCCTGCTGTGCCCATGGCCACCTTTTCTAAATGGCCTTTCCTTCTGCCACATTGCTCCCCCTCAGCCAGACCTGTCCCCTAATACAAGACACCTCCAGCTGCTGCTGATGGTGCAAAAACTCCCTAAATGTAGTGGAAGGTGTCCCTTAAACCTGGGGGAATTCTAGAAGGTGTCCTTGCCTATGGCAGGGGAATTGGAGTGAAGTTATCTTTAAGGTCCCTTCCAACCCAAACAAGTCCATGGTTCTGTCTCAGCAGGTATCAACAGTGAGTTTTCTTCTCCCTGTGATCTCTGGGAGGGAAACACTTAAAACAGGAGGACTCCTGGAAATAGCATCCCCTTCCACAAGCTCATCCAGCCCCTTAGGACAAGCCTAAGGGCTCAAAGCAGAGACTAAAGGCCACAAGAACAAGTCTGTCACAAAAACTGCCGAGATCAAGGGCACAGCCAGTGTCTGAGGTCCTTCAGAAGGTGGGAAATCCTCACTGAAAGAAATGCTAAGCATGATCTTTAAGGCATGGAGAAGTGACAAGCTCCTCTTGGAGGAGCAGAGGATTGCACGTGATCTGCTCCCAGAGGAACATGCCTGGGTGGAGGCTGAGAAAGAAAACCCTCAGCCCTGGAACAGTGGAGTGCTGCCAGTTGTGATGGGTTTGTGATAAGCTAAAAAACATCCATAAGCATTCGACTTCAAAAGCAGGGAAAGGAGGAGGGGAGCTGTGCAGAGTCAAACGCCTGGGGCAGCCCATTTTCAGTCAGGAGCCTATTTTTAGCAAACCTGGGTACACCTACAGGAGTACTGAGGCTGGAAAGGAATTCTTCATTTTAACAGCCCCCTTCTTCCCACCACTGTACAGGTGGCATTTCTACAAGAGCCACTCCAACCCCTGTCCCCAAGGAAAGCTGTTTGCAACACACTCCCCCCAAACAAATAAAAACCAAGACAAGAGGCATTATTGACTAAAGGCATTATTACCAAGAGCCATTGCAATGTAAGATGCAGACAAGGCCTCTGCTTTCCCCTGAACGACAGATTCCTGCCCACTTCCCATCCCCTGTGGTGTTTTGCATTAGCCTGTGGGAAAAACAGCCAGAATTCCCAACAGGGACCTCCAGCTACGATCTGCCATGGGAGACACGGCCCAGGTGGGAAACCTGTTCATGGAAAACAGGCACATGAGACACCTGAACTGCAACTCCTGCTCCAGCTGCTTCAGGGGCCCTGCAAGGTGAATGAGGATCAGATCAAAATGATATTTTCAGAACCTTCTTCATGTTAAAGACCCCCCAGCTGCAAAGGTTACAACCCAAAAGCACATTCTCTGCTCATTCCCAAGGCAGTATTCCAGTTTTCTATGGGATGAGGAGGACCATGGTTTAGTCTGGGGGTTAAGGTGCTTGTCTTTGTCTTGTGTTTGTGTCCAGCTCAGAGGCACAAGACAGAGCAGTGGTAAAGAAACAGAGCCAGGTTACACACCCCAATATTGACCATTTCCAGCTGTGTGAATGTAATGAGAATCTGGCCAAAGGGTTGAACTGGAGAACATGGTGCCTCTGCACACACACAGAAGAGATGGAGCCAACATCTTAATTAAAAAAAAAACAACAACTAATAAACCTGCCAATAATCCTCTTTCCTCCTCCCCTGCACATACCCACTGTTATCTCAGTGCTGGAGTCCCCAGAATATGAGCACATGCTCCCAGAAATGAACTGCCTCAAACAATATTGCCAATCAGGTGAAATTCCAGTCAAGAAAGCTGCATTTCACATGTGAAAAACAAATCCAAACTGATACTGGTTCACACCTTTCTCCATGAAGTTGCCATGTGGCCCCTCAAAAATCCAGAATCTCCTTAGTGGGAGCTGTTACAAAGGTCAGTGATATTGAGAAATTGTACAGATAATTTATCTGAGAGCCTTTAGTAACATCACAAGTGGTTCAGAAGAGCTGCCAGCCCCAAATGCTTTGGGTTCATAGCCATCAGGTTGGTGGAGAAATTCTGTGAGAGCTAAACTCTCTCATTCCCCTGGGACTTTTTTTCCAGGTAACTTTTCATTTCTGCTGCTGCCACAAGACAAGTGACCCAAAATCCACACACCAGTGCAAGGTGGCTCTGTTCCACCCCATATCCTCAATGTTGTTTCTTACATTTCCAATTTCCAAATTTTGTGTGAAAAAGCCCACAAAATAAACATTTGCCAGAAAAGCAAGCTACTATTCTCCGTCCTCTTATACAGTTGGTGAAGGTAGAGGTGCAGTGATGGTGGAGGAGGTAAGTGAGAAATAAAAAACACTTATTTTTCTTCCCAACTTTGCCATCAACACCAATCTGGAACCAGCCTACCTTCCTCAGGCCACCACAAAGGAGGAGGACATTTTCTTCTCCTCCAAGGGAAACATTTCCAGGCAAACATTCTCCAGAAAATTTCTGCCTGTTCAAATATTTCAAGATGGCAAAGAGAAATCATCTCCTGAAAGCCTGACAGCATCTCCCCCCCAGCTTTTAAATGAGCATTGTGGTTTCAACTCAGCGTTTTCTTGTTTGCATGCTAGACACACACTTGGATGGCATCGTGTTTCCCAGCTGAAGCCATCCCTGCACCTGCATAGCCAACAGCAACAGGAGAAGTCTTCAGCAGCAATTCAGATAGGGATCTATTCAAGCAGCTTTATTGATGTTAATGCAGCTACCTGGGATTTACACACACCTAAATCAGGGCACAGGTGGATGATAAATTCCTGCAACTGCTAACAATGTAGGGGAGGCCAACTTCACCCCTGGTATAACAGTGCTGATGTCAGAAGCTGTGCACCAAGCAGCAGCTGTGTTCATAAGCCACCCTAACCAGGCAAATCAGTTTATTGCAAATAAATCTGCAAATTCACACAGCCCTTACTAGCTCCACCTTTGGGACCCCACTACAAACTGATTGTGTTGCAAGTTTACTGCTTTAAAGTATTGCCTTAAAATAACACTTTCAGCCTTGGACATGGCAGTCATTTGGGCATGGCCACCTCATCTTTTACCAAGTCTTCACCTTTGGACAGGCATCATTTTGAAGCCACAGCAGGAGCTGCTTGGGGAAATATAATCCAAACTGGCCTTCAAAAGAAGCCTGTAGGGCTGACTGGGGCAGCTGGGGAGGGATTTCAGTCAGAGGCAAGCCAAGGGTTGTGTGTTCCTGTGCTCATCCCTCAGCACTGACAGGGAATCAGGACACTGTCCCTTGCACTTTCAGCTTTTGCCCTCCTCATGGTCCCCAAAGTCCTTAAAAAGAGGTGACAGTGGCAGTGCTGGGTTGACAGTTGGACTGGTTCTTAAACACATCTTCCAACCTTGGTGACCCTGATTTTAAGTCCCTGAGTGTTTTGTCCCAGTTGCAGAGCTCTATAAAATCACCCCAGTTTCCTGTTTGGCCAGAGAAGCAGGGAGGTTTGCTTCCAGCAGGGATCAGCAGCACCCCGGGAGGAGCAGGAGCTGACTGGTGCTCTCACCAGTTATCCAGGGATGGGATAAGGATGACCTGAGGGTAAGGATGATCTCAGCAGCACAGACAAGGAGCTGTGAAGGTCACATATACAGGAGAGATGATCAATGGCCAAAACACAGCTTCTTGCCCTGGATTCAGGATACAAACCTGAGCCTTACAGCAAGGCTTGGAAGTCAGACACTCAGGCAGCTCAGTGAGACATCTCTGAACAGATCACAGAAATCCAGGTTGTTGCAATCTCAAGCTCTCAACCCTTCCAAGTATACAAGCAGGTGGCCTCAAGATGTCCCTGCTTCCTCACCTGGCCACCAGGGTGTAACCAGCACTCAGAGACCACCACATGCTCCCTGGGCTTCACCTCCTGTTCCATATTAATTGCTTGCCACCCTGCCATGACTAATTTGGATTTACAACCCGGAAAGTGGCAGGGAAATGGATCTGATCAAAAGGATGATCCTCACAGCCAGAAAACAAGAAAGAGCTGTGTAGCCAGTTGTTCCAGGACACTTAATCCAGCAAGCCTTTGCCATTCTACCCTTGGGCTTAGGCTGAGTCAGTTGTGATTTGCTTAAAACCATGAGAATTCCCTCCTCCTCTCAGAAAAAAAAAAAATAAAAAGCAAGCCAGTTGTAGAGTTTGTCAAGAAGTTGGGGGAAAAAACTACAGGGGCTCACACTGCACTTTTACATTCTGAGTCAGTGGCTGGGGAGCAGCCAACTGGCAGCTCTCCATCCAAGGTATCTCCAAGCTTCTGAAAGCCAAAAGCAAACACTTGGTTTTATCTAAAAAAGTCTTTGCATTCATCTGGGTAAATTTGTCCTTTAGCTGCCAGCTACACCTCAGGTGCAGGACCCTCAGGCCCACAGAAGTGAGACTCAACATCTTTTGGGGCTACAGAAACACCTGGGCTGAGCCTTGTTGCAGGATCACTCCCCTGGCTGGGAGGAAGGGGGAATTTTGGGTGCAAACACTTGTTTCAAAGAGAGGAAATAGATGGATCACATTAGAGGCTGTGGCAGCAGCAGGAACCCTGGCACTCTCCTTTTATCTGATAAAGGCACCAAGAGGAAATTCCTAGCTCAGAAGCTGCTCAAGTGCCCCAGTAAAAAAGGCTTTATCTTTCTCCTATCCCATAAATCCAAACCTTTTCCATTTTTGGATCAATCACTTCCTCCAGCACTAAGATCCAGATTTTGCCAAGACCTTTTTTTTTTTCCCCTGTTCCCAGGAGCAGAGAATTTCCCTTGGCTTCTAGATCTAACATGAGCTGGGCTCAACCTTTCTCCACTGTTCTCCACCCTTTGGAACTGATCCAATATCCCCCAGACTCAGAGGCTTTCCACTGGTTTTACTGAGTTCTGGATAAGGGCTTAAAGATATTTTCTTGGTTTTTTTCCTCCAGCAGAAGTCAGAACCACTTTGCTGTGGTTTTACCAGAGCCAGCTGGAGAAAGGTTGGATAACCAGACATTCCCAAACACAGGGGAGACAAAAGAAACCCCAGTTCATGGGCTTTTATGCCAAATTATTCCATGCAACTTTCCTTTTATTTTCAGGAAAGGGCTGCCTATAAGCCAGAAGTCCCTTTCCTCTTTATCTAATGATCAAGTTCCCTTTACAAGATTGCTTAAAGACACTGACCAGATGTGGATTTTAACTGCAAGTTCATGGGGAAAATAAAATCATCTACTACAGAAGTATCAGGCAGGAAAAGTGCTTATTTTGCAACATGGGATCAGTCTTTCCTCAGCTGCAGCCTCCTAGATCATGTTCACCTTGAGCCTGGTTTTAGCAGAAGATTGAACAACAATCTGAGATAAGTAGGTTGCATTTACAGTAGAGATTTCCTGGAGCAGCAGGAAACATGAACACCTCATAACATCCCCAGAATCCCTTCAGATTCCTTGGCAATATGAGCCAGAAATGGATCCAGCACAGCTGGACACCAAGCAGGCAGAGTTTCAGGAGTCTCAGAGCAAGGATGCCCACAAACCTGAAATAGAATATTTCCATCACACTTACAGGACAAACTCCTCTTGTCTTTTCCCCACAGAAGATAACTGAGAAGGAACTAAACCTTTAATCACCAAAGCAAATAAAACTGATTTTAGAATGAGCATTCAGGATTTTGCAGGTAAAAAAAGAGAAAAAAACCCTCAGTCTCCTTGTAAGTATTTCATAGATGCTGTCAGTGAGAAAAGCTAATTATGGAAGACTTGCACCAAAAATTATAATGGATAATAGGATGATAGAATGGTTTGGGTTGGAAGGGGCCTTAAAAATCCCCTAGTTCAACCCTTCTGCCACGGGCCAGGTAAGAGATTCACCTGCATTCTTTGCTCTTGTCTGGATCCAGAGATTTTTGCCAGCCAGGCATTTTCTCTGACTTCCTCCACCCTCTGGACAAACTCACACACTCTTCACCATAACAGAGCAAGATTTAGACCAACTTACTCCAAAAGTTACAGGCCACTTGAAAAACCTGCCCTAACACAAGTCTATTATTGTACACCCTGTTTACTTAAATTCATTCCCCAGTCTGGGAGACTCTGCACAAGGAAATTTACAGCTCAAGTTAATAGAGCAAAATGTAAAACTGCTGGCTTTTGGCTGAGGCTGCAAGCAAGGGACAGGCACAGGTTGTGACTGGGGGTGTTTTCACAGGGCCACTGACACAGAATGTGTTTTCAGGGAGTATTTGTTTTAAATAAGGAAAGTTTATACAGCTTGAGAAAATTATTGGGAAGGAAATTAAATCTCATTCTGGTGCTCTTCCGTCTCACCTTGACACTCTGAGCTCTCCTCCCTCCCCCAGGGCTTGGTGAGTGCAGGTTTCACTTGCACAAAATTGCCTTCCTCGTGTATTCTGATTTACAGCCAGCTCATGGAGCAGCCCTCTGCACCCATGGCAGGGGAGAAGGGGTGGGCAGAGCTCATTCCCCCTGCCCTGAGCCCAGGCAGCAGTTTGGGGGTACAGGGAGGTTGGGCTCATCCTCCCTGAGCATCCTCACAGGGACCCCAGGTGAGACTGCCCCAGTGCAGCAGGGGTGGGAGGCACCAGCTTTCCCCCCACAGCTGCTGCAGAAGCAGCAAAGCCAAGGCTGGGAGCAGCTCTGCTGAGGAAAGCGTGGCCCTGACAGTGCTGTTGGCAGGGATCAGCGTTCCTTCCTGCAGCCCAGGCGGGCACAGGGCCAGCACAGCCCATTCCTGTCCTGCCCCAGACCTGCCCACCCCAGTGGGCCAAGGCAAAAACCCAGCACAAGGCACCAACAGCCGTGGAACAGGGGCCTGGCAGCATTTAAAGGTCTTCTCATTTCTATCATCCCAAGAGTCTCCTCCCCATTTTGCTGTGGAATTTCCAAGGGCTTACACAACTTTTCACAAGGGCCTGGAATACCAGGATGCAGGGAATGGTTTCTCACAGCCAGAGGGCAGGGTTAGATGGGATATTGGGAAGGAATTGCCCCCTGCAAGGGTGGGCAGGCCCTGGCACAGGGTGCCCAGAGAAGCTGTGGCTGCCCCTGAATTTCTGGCAGTGTCCAAGGCCAGGCTGGATGGAGCTTGGAGCAGCATGGATTAGTGGAAGGTATCCCTGCCCATGGCAGGGGGTGGGATGAGATGGGCTTTAAGATTCCTTCCAATCCAGACAATTCTATGGCTCTGTGGATTTGGCAGCAAAGACTTGGACACTGGACACAGTTCCCATCATTTTGGCCCTGTAGGGTGGGAATGACAGTCTGTAATAACAAAAGGAACCATTTTAGGCAACAGGACCCCAGGTTCCTCCAGGCACAGCCATACTCCATCCCAAAGGGCCCACTGAATATCCACTTCCTCCTCCTATATCCATCCTACACACCACAGAATGCTCCCAAATTCCCCATATTGCTAAAAGGCCTGAAATTCAAGACACCCAAAGCCTCAAGATGCACCTGCAGTCAGCTGGATTAATTCCTAGCACACATCCTCCATAGTTCTGAGATCACAAGGGACCCAAACCTACCACTGCCACTAATGAACTCAGCAAGTCTGGGAATGAAATCCCCAGGGATGTCTTGGTAGGTTCAGTTCCCTGCTCCCACAAAACCAGCAGTCAAAGCAGCCATCCAAGTGCAGCAGGGCCTGCACCCCACAGAACAGGTTCAGCTTGACTCCAAGGGCTCAGGAGTCATTCCTGCTCCCTTCTGCATTTCCCCTTCCAGGAATTCCTCCTCCCACAGGTAAAACAATCCTGGCTGAGCTCATCAGCAGGTGTCAGACAGGGCACTGCACTTCCCATTACCCACAGCAGCAGAGACAGATTGACTCAGCAGGTACTTGCCATGCTTCAGCTGGAACTAAACCTCCCTGACAGGAAAGCAGCAAAATCCTGCACATCCCAGCTTTGCTCAATCCCCAGCCCAAAAGGGCTCAATAGGAGGTTTCAGTTTATCTATCAGAAGGAATTTATTCAGTAAACAGATGTTTCTACAGATTGCTTTCTAGAAATGGGGCTGGGAGGGGAAAAAAGGCTCTAGATTGATATTTAGGGATGGGGAAGGTAAGATGAAGATTTTTAGGAAAAAGGTTCTGACTACAGAGGCCAGGTGTCCCAGCCTTGTCAATCCCTTTCTGAGCCATGCTGCACTGGATTTATCCATGGCTACACAGGGACACTTCCTAGCAGGTATTATTTCAGCTGATACTGGTTATAGCAAGACCAAAAAAAGGGATATTTGTCCCATGGCTCAAATCTGCATAAAATGTCCCAAACTGAGTCAATTCAAACACAGGGATAGAAATCTGCATTTCTCACTTGGAAGATCTGGGCTCTGTCCTGACAGCTGATGGGCACAAAACTCCAGCTTGTCCCAAGGTTTTCAGCTGAAGGTTGTTTTGCTCCTTAAATCAAGGGGTCTTGTGGAGGAGCTACCTCCTCTCACTTTGACCCATTCCTAAATCAAACTGCTCCTAAGAACCTTTTGATTCCCTCCTGTGCCCCATCAATCCATGCTGGCATCAGTAATCACAACAGAGGGGCTTTAAGATGTCCTTCAAAGAGCAAAGTCACAGGAGGGACATCAGTCACTCCTCTGGAAGCCAGGAGGCAGCAGCACCTCATAAACTCAAACAATGGATGGCACAGGGTTTTCTCAGAGTGCTTGAAGCCTGATGAGTAATTAACTCTGACACCCTTAGGTGTTATTAATCCCACTAAACAGGGAGGAAACCTAGAAAGGAAACCAGACAAGCCCTTGGACTCATCCCAGTTTGCCTCAGGAACAAAGCTTGGCTTCGAAAAGCAGTGCCACTGGCCTGGGGCCCCACAAGAATTCCATATCAGAGGGAAGAGGGACGAAGCTTCCCTGTCTGCAGGAGAGCAGGTACTTCCCCGGCCAGCAGCGAGGTGCGAGGCAGGGCAGCACCGGGGCAGCCCGAGGGGAGCCTGCCCTGCAGCCCTCCCTGGCACTGCTCACACCTGCCTGCAGCGCTGCAAAGCTCCCAGAGCTCATTCCAGAGCACATCTGTGCCAGCACATCCCAGGAAGCTGTGCCTTGGTGGCAGCTCCAGCCGGCTCCTTCTCTGCCTGTGCTTCCCCTCCTGAGCTGGCTCCAGAGCAGCTGTCCCCTCCTGAAGGGCCACCAGGCCAGGCTCGGTCTGTGACTTGGCCCAGCACTATTTTTCACCTCCCCAGGTTAGCAATTTTTCCTATCTCCTCCATCAGAGAAGCTCCATTCATTAAATCCTCCACAGGAGCTCATCAGCACAGTAGAGAGAAGCGATGCACAGCCTCTCATCCTTCCTGCTTCCCACAGGCTCAGGTGTGGAGTGTGAGCCGCACACACTGCAGCCCCTCCTAAGCCAGGTGTTCCCCTGAGCACAGCCACCACCTTGCCTTCCAGAGCACCTGGAGTTCTGTGTGTCCAGACCTAAATATCTGTGATCCTGCATCCAGCTGAAGTAGCAACAGTGACCCGAAAAGACACTTGGAACTGCAGGATGATTTGGGTTGGAAGGGACCCCAAAGACCTCCTAGTTCCAACTCCCTTGCCATGGGCAGGGACACCAGGTTGCTCCAAGCCCCGTCCAACCTGGCCCTGGACATTTTGTGTCCCCTTCCAAAGGTAAGGCTTCCTCACACGGTAGGGCAAATACAAGGCAGTCCCCCTGAAAGGCAGCCCCGAGCCCAATTCCCATCATCCAGGCCAGCAGACTGCAGGGGTTTGCTCATCACAGGGGACATTTTGTCACTTATCCCAACGTGTGATTTTGAGTACAGCTGCCAGGCTGGCTGCAGGTGGAAGGCAATGTTTGTGAGATACCAGGGCTCCAACAAACCTGCTTAATTCTGCAAGCTGATAAGGACACTCAGACCCACAGGTTAGAGTCCCCTGGATGTGCCAGATCTGCTGGGCTGTCACTGATTTCACGGATAGGTGCCAAGACAGGGGCACACGGCACCGGGACAGCGAGCCCACAGCAGCCCTGCCAGGAGCACCACAGCTGTGTGCAGCCCAGAGCACGCTCCCCCGGCCCCAGAGCCAGCATCAGGTGCTGTGGAAGATGAGGCAGTGTGGGAGCCCCATGGCTGCCCTGTTCTTTCCCAGCGCTGTCCCGGCGCTCGGGCTGTGCCGCCCCAGCCCGTGCCCTGCGGCGGGGCCAGGTGTCTGCTGCAGGCTGCTGCCCTCGGCCCAAAGCCCGGTCCGCCTTCTTCCTGGGGCCATCTAGTGGCACATTTTCATACAATTCCTAAAACAGCCGCACGTTCACCTGGGGTTTATGCAAACCGGGCTCTGAGAGTCTGATCTGAGTCCTTCTGCACCGGAGCACAAGGCAGCATCTCCAGCGCAGCCACCTCCTCTGGCACACCTGGAGCAGCACACCCGCCCTTCCCTCCCTCTGTTTAAAATCTTCATGAACACGACACGTTTCAATCAAAAAAACTGCATTTATAAGGGCAGCAGGCTGGTTAATTGTGAGGATCCCATCCATGTCTCAAAGTCTGGCACCACACAGCCAAGTCAGAATAATCAGGACTAGCTACAAGGGTCGGGGCTTTTTATCCCCATTAAAGTTAAGGACTGAAACACCTGTGCCTCTACACCCAGAGTTTTTCCAAGTTATATTTGATATAAGGTGCATGTAGCTGTTCCCATGCACTAAGCCCTACCAAAACACCCCCAGACCTTCTGCCTAAAGAGATTTAAATTAAATAAATGCTTCCTACAACCCACCCAAGCATAGAAAAGCATTCCCTGTCCTAGACAAGGCTGCACCAGTGAAATTCAAGTTATTTCCCTTCACACAGGATCAGAGCCGTCACAGATGTGCCACCAGTGTGGCACAGGGATCAGGAGGATGAGGGAAGCCTGCACACAAAGATGCCACGAGGGACTCCAGCCAGGCCTGCCCATCATCTGCAGGAAGACATGGCAGCAGGGATTAGAATACTGTTATTTGCAGAGCTCACCAGGGAAGCAAACCATTTTACTGGGCACAACCAGAGCAGAGGAGAGCGAGAATCCAAAACCAGCCAGGGCTGTGTCCTGACTCCCCTGCCCTTGCTCTGCTCCCTCGGTGCCCAGACAGAGGCACTTTTTGACTCTTTTTTTGTGTCTGTTTACCCACTGTAAGCCTGTAACTGGTTCTTCAGCCCCCAGCTGTAGGACATGACCACAGTGAGCACCCTCCTCACCACCTGGGACTGGTAGGGCACCAGTAAATAGGGAGGGCAGCATTTATACAGTGGATTGGCAACAGCTGTGCAGCTCCTTCCTCACGGCCTTCTGCAAGGAGAATAAGCTCCTAGGTATTCTATAGCCATATATAACTATTATTAAGCTTCTAGAGTTTATGAAATTCAGGAAGTTGCAGACTATGGGGAGCATAACCCAGCCTAAAATGTTGTGGTGTTCACTCCTATGTATAACATCTCACTTGCTAGCAAAAGAAAAATTAATCTAGTGCAGTAATTTTCCTGTAAAATCAATATTTTCTTTATGATCAAATAGTATTGTCTCGTGGCAAAGATGAGCACATTCTTGTGACAATAGGCACAAGAAGTGTCTGCAGCTTTGAAGGTTGCAGTGGTATCCCACCCTTCCAACATTTTTGTTTTCCTACATTAAACCTTTAGAGGGATAACAGGTTGTTTTAAAGCCAGAGGTCACACTTCCTGGGGATCATTTCTAAAAAACAGCATTTTTTTCTACTCCGTTTCAGACTGACCAGGACCAGAAGCTCCATCACAGCCCCCACCCTACTCCTGGGTGCTGGCTCCTGCCTGTGTCTCCCCTGCAGCACCCAGAGCCCCAAGGGACAGTCATTATCAGCAGATGGCTGTCCCAGATTTACTGGGGTGTGCCTTGCCAAGAGTAGAAAATTACACATTGATGCTGTACCTGACTGATGTCCTTAAAAAGGAAAACCACTGTGGGGAGCTTGGGGACTTCTCACATAGGAAAGCAGGTGTCGAAGGGCCCAGCCAGGCTGGCAGATGAATGCAGGATGATAAAAGGCTGCCAGGCCAGCCAGAGGCAGCATTTCACTCGTTTGTCAAGTTCCTTCCCTTCCAGCTACGCTCCCAATTCCAGAGCAGAATCTTTGCCACGCTCATCCCTGAGTTTCAACATCCTCCCCAAACCCAGGACGCCTCCTTTGTTCTCCAGCCAAGGAACTCCAAAAATCAAAGAGGGCAGAGACTGATACAACAGGACCCCACACACAACCCAAACCATTTCCCTTCAGGTACAGAGTGACTACAAGCTCTCTGTGGGGACACATTGGCACCCGGGGACCCAAAACCAGGCTGGGCTTGCTTAGGTCTAGCTTGAATCCCACAGACAAGCAATGGTGAGTCTGGAAGAGTCTGAGCAAAGAGCAAAACCAGCTCAATACCTGCACAGGCTCCATGACAAACCTCATACCCCTGAGATGTAATGCTTTGTCTGGCTGGAAGCTGCAGCCATGGATGGAGGGAGCAAGCACAGCACCACAGGGAACTTCTGTGAGCCCTTCCCACACTTTCACACACTCAGATTTCAGATTTGCACAGAGCAGCTGCTTTCTCCCCCACCCTTCAGCATGTAAATCACATTGCTTCTGTCTCTGCTCATCCCACCAGTCCCCAAAGAAGCAGAAACCAGAAGTTCCAAGACCCTGGAGCCCTTTTGAGTCACAGGGAAGGCACATCTAACACAGCAAAACTCCCTCCAGGGAAACAACCCCCCCAGCTCTTGAGGGGAGCCAGGAAATCACACAGCAACCATTTCCATCCTGTGCCTGCACCACGTCCCCCTCACTTCTCACACTTTCCTACCTTCAGAAGGATTCCAGAGCTCTCCGCCACAGCTCCTTCCACACCACAGCTTTGAGGAACAGTCCTTCCCTGGCCTGAATCAGACCTATAAAAACTCAGTGCCCTCTTCCTCCATGCAGCAAATTCACACCTTAATTATTTCTCCATTGGCCACAGCTAGTTCTCGTTAATCCTGGTGGGCATCACTTGCACCTGGGCACAGAAGGAGGGAAGGCACCACTCCAGGCAAGCAGTGAGTGCCCTCACACAGGTGCCACACTGCTGTGAGGGGTCCTGGCACTAAAATTTGTGTGAAGCTGTCACTAGAGATGTGTTGGGTCCCACTCAATGGTGAGGAGGCAACTGGGGGGATGTACAAGTGAAGTGCAAAGAATACATGGCAATTTTCAAAGCTCCTGTCTGAGTTTACAGACCGTGCCCTCTCTCTCTATTTTTCTGTGGTAAATAGGATTTAGCCCCAAAATGGGTGTTGTTTCTGCCACAGCTCATTTCAATGCAAACATCACAGTCTCCAAACTGCAAAGCAGCTCAGAAAACACCTTCACCAGTGTGTCCTCAGGGCCACCAGGGTGCTCACCCAGCCCCAGAGGACATGGCCAAATCAGCCCCTGGCTGGTATTTCCCCCATCAATTGCCCACATTAACATCTCCAGTTCTGATGGAAATACTTGTTCCAATGGAAACCTCCGTGTGCTTGGAGTGGCCTCACTCCCTGATTGCACCAGGGTGATGTGATTTAAGAGGAAGTCGAAAAAGCAGCGATTGATTACCCGTAAAACAGGGTTATAATCCAATAAATAAATGATAAATCAGCGTGTCTCCTCTTAGTGAGGAGCTGGAGACTCCAAGTTCCCCTTGAAGGAGCTGAACAGAATATCCATTATTCAAACTGATTGCAGCTACCCAAGTGGAAAGAACAGCTGTGCCTTCATGTTTCCTGACACTTTTTTTCTTGTTACACCATCCTCGTTGAATATGAAGGGATTTGAACTTGAGGTAACTCATTAAGGGAAGCAGGGAAGGCCATTTTCTGGGTCTCCTAACCCCTGTCAGTTCGGATCATAACCCAACACCCAAGGAGCAAAGTGGGGTTACTTGGTTACACCTCAAATGAGTCCTGCTGCTCGCAGTGAAGGCTCTGCCCTTGCAGGGCTGGATTCCCCTAGAGCTCTGCTCACAGCTTCATTAAACATTTGTGAGGCAGGATCACCATCCATCCCACCTGCCACCATCTTCCTGTCTCACCACTCCTGGGAGCACTGAGCCTCCAAGAGTTTAAAACTCCTGAAGAAATTTCTCAGCCTGCTGGAACCCGGGAATTACCTCCCACAAAACCCCTGCCTGTCCCTCCCTCCAAACAGCTCTGACGCCAGCATGCACACACACAATTCAGAGCCCTAATGAGAGCACGCACCAGCCTGGGCACAGACAATGGGCATTTCTCATCACTCTTTAGACACAGCCAGAAAGTAGGGCAGCACTTTATTTGGAAGCTCTGCTAGACCTGCAAAGCCACTTCCCCTCAGAAGCCCAGGGACAAGGTTCACTCTGAGTTAATCCCAAAGTTTCACTTTCTGCTCCAAGTTTCTAAGGGGGGTGAGTGTCTTCTTTTTTTTGCTCTGGGAAGGTTTTCTTCCCCATTGTGCACCCACCGCACATTAAAAGGCAATCAATATCAATCCCATTGTTTACCCTGAAGTTTGATGCATGTCTTCCTGCTTTTACATCCTTGTTCTCACATTTTTGTGCCCCTCAGTTTCACTAAAGTCAGTTAATCTGTGGTCCAGAGTGAAGCATTTCATGTGAAATGGCAGCTTCTGGTGCGGAATGGTCCTGTAATGAGGCGGGGCAGAAATCAGAGCTATAACAAGGATATATGAAGACAAAGTGCTTATGAAGGATAGTTGTGTGTAAGAGAGAGTAAAAAATGTAAGGCAAGTTGAAGGAGTATGAATAAAACTATGAAACAAAACTTTGGTTTTTTGCTTGCTCACATTGGGATCTGTCTGTGAATGAGCAGGCAGCAAGCAAAGACAAAAACACAGGGGCAAAATAGTTCAGCAGATGTGGATATGCGAGGGAGGGCATCAGAAACCCAAGGAGGCAAAGCAAGGAGGCCTCTGCCACCCAAACCAGTCCATGGCACAGCCAAGGGGGTGACAGTTCTGTTTGTAAAACCCCTCCTGCTCTCAGAGTGCTGCCACACACACACACACACACACCTGGGAACCTCTGGGAGGTTTCCTGCAAAAATGCCAGGCCCAAAGCTGCTTCCCTCTGAATGCCCAGCACGAGGGTTCTCATTTGGAGAGTGTGGAAATGCCCAGAAGCCATGCTGGCAGTGCTGGAGGCAGCCTTGCTCTCACCCCTCCCCGATTACAGCTTACAGAGGGAGGGGATGCACAGGATTTCCAGCAGCACCTCTTCTCTCTCTGTCCCTGAAGAAAGAACGATTTCAATTCAGATCTTTCCTTTTGGGTACTGCTGCTTGTGTCCTCTTCATTCCTCATGCCCGGGTTCCTGGGGATGCCCAGGACACCCCTTCCGCCGCTGCTGCCCCGCTGTCCCTGCCAGCCTCGGGAAGCGCTTCCCGGGGGGCTGCGGGACCCCTGGAGCCGAGCCCTGCCCGTGCTGCCGAGCTGCTCCCACCAGGTGGCACTCCAGGAGCGGCTGAGGCGACACCGGGCCCCGGGAGAGATCAGTCCCGCTCGGGGAGCGGCCCCGGCACGGGAACAGCCCGGCAGCGGCGGCGGGGACACCCCCGGCAGCAAGGAGCCCCCGTCCTCCTCCACCGGGCATCCCGCTCCTGCCTGCTGCCGTGGTTTCGTCATTCTCTAATTCCGTCATTTCCCGATTTCAGGACGAAATGAGCTGTGGCACGAGGATGGAGCCTTGACCTCCCCATCTCGACCCCATCCCCAATCTATCCATCTCTTCCTCCATCCCTCTCTTCCTTCTCCCTGCCTGGAGCCAGCCAGACCAAGCACTCCCGCACCGTCGGTCCAGCCTCCTCAGAGCAGAAGTTTGGAGCCGCGGGATGGCGAGCTGGGGGAAAAGGGAGCATGAAATTTATGTTTCTCTCTCACCCCTATGCCTGGTTAAATATTTGGTAGAGGGAACAAACCAGAGCCACCTGTGAAAAGGGTGTGAGCACAAGTACCTGGGACAATCACACCCAGGTCCCTGTCCTTGAAGGGCGATGGTCAGGGACCCCAAAACTGTGCCGGGGTGACGGGGGAGCCTGGGACTGCTCAGCGAACTGCTGTTGGCAGAGATTAATTTACCCAAAACATGCGAGATTAATTTACCCAAAACATAGCAAAAGTATCTCTAAACTAATCGAGCCATAGATCCCAAATCCACCGGTTAGAGCCTCCGATCCCAGCTCGGCCAGGCGGGACTAAACCTGGCAAAGCCGGGGCTGGAGGGGATGTGTGCGGGCAGCAGGGACAGGTCGCACAGTGCCCGGCGTCCCACACCGCACACGTCTTGTGTGGAGTGAAAAAAAACTGCGCTCACAGCCACATTTCTTTGCATCGACTTTATTTAACGACACACACACATACATGTACGTGAGCTATATAAATATTTGAAATGTATATAAAAGTTCTTAGCGCTTTCTGAATATCATGTGCGGAGAAAGCTTTACATAAAGTGACATCCAGCTACGGAGCGGCTCTGGAGCTCCTGGAGCGGCCGTAACACAGACCTGCGGGCGGGCGGGCACGGCCGGGAGTGTGTCCGGAGCTGCTGCCCGGCTGCACTCGCGGTCCCGGGGTCGGCGACGCTCGCCAGGCTGCCCGAGGGCTCAGGCGGCTGCGGCTCAACTCGGGTTTCTGCATTGGTTTGCCCCTCCGTTATCGTTTCTGTTGGAAAACATTGTTATCCATTAAATAATGTCCCTGCTGGCCCAAGCGCCGCTTTTCCTGGGAGCGAACCCTTAGGCGTGCGAACCAAACCCTCTTGCCGGACCAGAACCATTTTCGGAGGGGTCGGCGCTCGCTGCGCTCCCACGCGTGTTCCCCCCGTGTTTCGGCAAGGAGCCCTCCCGGGACAGGTTATTCCTCCTCTTCTGGAAGGGTTCCTGTTGAGAAATCATATTTAAAACAAACCAAAAAAGCCAAAGGACCACCGCCACCAGCGTGGGGCGGCTCTCGGGTTCACCCCCCCACTAATGACTGACGGCTGGTGCCACTGAGACAAATAAATACATCGTAAGGAGGGCAATGGGTCGCGAGTCGTTTTGGCCCTAAGGTGAGATTTAGCAATGACCGCCCATTAAAACGAGCTTTTCACTTTTCCTAGAGGTAGCCCCTACCCCCGCCCGCTCCAGCAAGGGGAGCGGGGGAGCCTCCTGACCTGGTTTAAAATTATATTTAGGTTTGAGGGTTTTTTTCTGCTTGCTTTTTAGATCGGAGACCGAATAAATGAAAACCGGCTGAAAAATTATTCGGGAGAACTGAGGAGTAAAAAACCGCCCCTCGAAAATCCACGGGGAAGGCCACGAATGGACAGCGAGGGAGAGCTGGAAAAATACATTTACAAGAAACCTATGGAAAATAAACGCGAGAGCGCCTGGGAGCAGTTTCACGGCAGAAGGGACAGAATCCTGCCGGAAGATCGCGGTGCCACATTCCCAAGGGAGCGCGGTCGGGCAGCGCGGTGGCGGGGACCCTTTTCCTGCAGACGGGACTCCACGAAAGCTGGGAGAAATCCCTCCAGCTCCCTCCCTGCCGCCTCCTCCTGCCCCACGAACACCTCCTTGTTTTACCGAGCCGGCTGTCCAGCCCAGGGGATACTCCAAGCCCCGCGTCCCCATCCTCGGCCGGCTCCCCTTTCTCCGGAGCTGCTCCGCTCGTACCTTCGCTGGAAGGAGCAGGTCCGGGGAGGGAAAGCACCACCGGCTTTTTCTCTCGGGTTTATTTCCTCGATATTTTTATTTTGTGAGTGGCGCTCGGGCGGCTTGAAAGGACCTCGGAAAGGAGAGAAGCCGGAGGCAGAGGGGGGCTGCCCCGGGAGGGGAGGGGACCGGGGTGTCCGTGGGGTCGGGTCAGCTCCGCACAACCCAGCCCGTTCGGTGCTGGTTTGGTTCTTATTTCAATGCCTTCTCTGGGAAGGCTTTTATATGTGGAGAATGAGGGAAAGCTTCGTTTGGTGAGACCAAGGTGAAATTCAGCAGGAATTATGGCCGCGGTTACCTGCGCTAAAGGTCGAACTCTGTTTCGGCTGAGAGCGTTTAGAAATATAATAATGACCAAGTATTTATTCTAGAATGATCAAATCATACAAAAGCAAGAAATCAAACAAAGAAAGAAAGAAAAGATGGATTAGAAAAGGGAAAGCCCAAAGGTGGTGTCTGGAGGCGGCTGCGGGTTGAGCTTCCACGAAGGAGCGGTGGCAGATGAGGAAACCGCAGCTCCCGAGCCCTGCAGAAGCTCCGGAGCCCCGGCCCGGCCTCGGGGCTCACTCTGCCCGCAGCAGCCCCCGCGTCGGGGCGAGAGGACGGGGCCAGGAGCTCAAGTAGCGCCTTGGAAGACCACTTCCAGCTCAAGGGCTTCGCCTCGCCGTGTTTTTACAAGACTTAATTGTTCCTTAATAATGCGGGGTTTGGGGAGAAGCACGTGGGAAGTTTGGGGTTGGCAGGAAAAAAAAATCAAAACACCGAAACAAAAATGCCAACAAGAAAAACCCCGAGGCATCACCCTCCGGGGCTGCCGCCCTGGGAACCGCTGGGTTTTTTCTCCTCACCCGCAACCAAAAAACTTCAGGTGCAAAGGGAGGTGGTTGGGCAGCGAGTTGGGCTGCGGGTGAGGTCAGCGGGTCCGCGGTGCGAACCCCCAGATCCTGGGGCTGGAATGTCCTGCTGGGGTCTCTTCACTCCCCCGGGACCTGCCTGTTCCGCGGGGAAGGGGATGAGGGTTCGGGGTTGCCGCCGTGCCCCCGTGGCCGGGGGTTTCTCTGCGAGGCACGGCTGGAGGTGCTGAAGAAGGGAGGTTTCTCCCGCCCCGTTTCCCCCAGCAGATGATTCCAACCCCGCCGTCCCGGCGCCTCCAGCGCGGATCCGCCCGGCCGGCTGTCGCTCCCGGCCCGGGTGACAGGGACCGGGGGGGCAGCGGGGCGGTCCCCGCACGCTGCCGAGCGCCAGCGCCTCGAGGCAATCGCCACATCGGCCCAGTTATCCTCCCGTGATAGCAAACAACCGCGCGTCCGTCCAGCCATCCCTCCGTCCGTCTCAGCCCTGGCCAGGGCCGTGCGTGGAGCAGCGCGCTCCGGTCACCCTCTGGCAGCGCCCCGAGCCCCGGGCATGCCTGCAGAAATTGGGGGAGTGCCCCCCGCACACTCAGGGGCTTGGAGTTCGCCCCGTTTTGGGAACGCACGTCCGAGAGTGGCCCC